>OX439004.1:5174184-5464404 GCA_949316495.1 Amphiduros pacificus
AGTACATACAAGTGTTTTTGTGATCTATAAATGAGATGAAATGATTCATATATCAGCAGTGTCATCCATCCTGCCTCATTAGTCTCGTCTGCTTGGCTGTATTATAAGCAGCATATTTCCATTGATCTGAAGCAATAAGTACCAGGAAGGTCTATTTCTGGAACTCCTCTTCTGCGGAAAGGTCCACCGGATCTAGGTCACAAGATGGGGCACAGCCATTCACACAAGATTACTGGAAATTAGGGCGTCACTACTTATTGACAGTCTCTTATATAGGTGGTGTGCCTATACATCTAATTTGACCAGTAGGCGGGCCAACTCATTAAGAGTCACTTTCATAATTATATAAAATAATGTGAGTATATGAGGTCTGATAACAAATGACCCTACAAATGAAACTACATAAGGTCACTCCTGCCTGAGATATTCTATCACAAAATCCACCCCATGCCCAGTAGTGTCTTGTACAGTGCAGTGACCACTCATTATTAAATCCAGTGTTTTTATTAAACATGACTGCATACAGCATTGAAGGATTCATCAACATGGCCATCTATATGATTCTTATCTCTTGAGGGTCATTTACCTATTTATCATACGTATAATATTGTGACACATGAACATGAGAAATACACAAGTTAATATCTAGTAAAAGAAATGACGCACTCTGATCAAATCTGTTCTAGTCAATTTCAAACCACTATAAGCTTGTTATGTGTTTTGGAAGTAGGCTTAATAGAAACTATATTATTTCCCTGTCAGATATTTACTTAGAAGTGATATTCACTAGTAATTCCCTGACGATCAGGAAGTTTGTGATTTAAGATTTGCATTTCAGATTGAGAAAATTAATTCAAAATTGTTTTATTCCTTTTATAAATTGCTCATTTTATCCTACGCCGGTGTCCTTGAGTCATTTTCCTCGATGCATTCGCAGATTGACAAGGAAATAACCTGAGGAATTTCCTTTGTACAAAAAAATGATCATCAAAATAAATCTGCAATGTAAATGTAATGAGTAAACGCCTCTGAGTTGGCACATGGAATCAATTGACAGAGTTTTTTATGCTCTCTCCACAGAAATACAATGGGGTTGGTGTTGGGTTGAGGAGTGGTTATATGGCGTTTCAAGTCTGATAGGAGGCAGGTTCTGTAGGGAGGGAAGGCCTGTAATAAAGACAGAGATCACAGGCTCCATACTACACGGTAATGATCTCCCTCTAATCACTTGTAAAATGTGAGACAGGGTGGGGAAAAGGCAGACCTTCATCGTTCAGGGCAGAAACCGGGTGGCAGTGAAAGTTGTGAAGCATGGTTCTTGGTAAAGTTCATTGTGAATCCCAGTTAATGACAGAAACCGGGATGGAAGGGAGGACGTGAAGCATGGTTCCTGGTAAAGGTCATTGTGAATCCCAGTTAATGACAGAAACCGGGATGGAAGGGAGGACGTGAAGCATGGTTCCTGGTAAAGTCCAAGGTCAATCCCAGTTAATGACAGAAACCGGGATGCAGGGGAGGATGTGAAGCATGGTTCCTGGTAAAGTTCAAGGTGAATACCAATATGACTGATTTCAAATGTGTTGTAAGAAATTATCGTTTCTTGAATATGTGGTGAATAAAGTGGTTCACGATTACTATTGGACGATGGAATTCAGATCACTTTCAACATTGTTTCAGTCATTTCATACTGAAACCTGCTTGTATCGGATATAGCACTGCTTCACTGAATTGTCATGGCTCAGGTCCTGGACATGACAACCCGCCCGGTCACAGATCTTCAAGGACATCAGTTTAACCTTCAGGTACAGGGTATCAGTTCATATGACAAATTGCAAACTGCAACATGAATTCAATACCTAACCGGCTAGGAATCAAACCCACGACTTTTGATCACCGCAGATGAACTGGTGCTAATAATAAACTAACTATTAAGATGTTAATTTAATCATCAAAAAGGAGATCAATTAGGACACATTTCCTGAGGAATGTTTTGCGTAATATTTCAATTTATTTAATGAATATATTAAAGTTATTTTCCTGCCAATCAGTTTGCGGCAGACCATCACACAGATCAGAAGAAAAGAGACCAGTTAGCACAAAACACAACTTCTGAGGAATTTGTTATATAATATTGCAATTTATCTTTTTTATAGATGTATTGACGAACCTGGAAGTTATTTTCCTGCCCCCCCCCCCCCCAGTTCGTACCAGCCCATCACATAACATGACCCCGGCTCTGTGATTGAGAGGGAGTGTAGAGAAACCCTTCCCCTCATACGACAACCCACAATTCATTAGACTGCCTTCTCCTAGGACCTAGCATTTCAAGCCATCAGTGGAGAACACACTGATTGGGAAACAACAAAACACAATGTGACATCGCCCTTCATCGCGGCAGTCATCACGGCAACAATACACTCCGCTGATTTAACTGAAGGGGAATATATTTCTCTTTAATACAATCTGAAGTAATGGCGTGTTTTATGGAATGATATTAGGTTTATCGCTCTAGGAACTAGGAACTAGGGACGAGGAGGAACTAGGAACTAGGAGGAACTAGGAACTAGGAGGAACTAGGAAATTAAATGGCAGTTTATGTGTTTGTAATGTTTTATGGAATAATATTAGGTTTATGGTCTCTTAAATATCGCTCTAAATTTACCGTTTAGTACATATGATCACTATTTATATAAAAACATTAAATCCGACATTAACTACCACATATTAGCTGCGGTTCTTTTGCTTTCCTTTGCCCATAAAGTAAGGCACGTCAACAAGGTGCACTGTGAGCAGTTTAATTGTAAGCCTCCTGCTTGATGGCGGACAGGTAGTTGCCCTAATGATGACTGTGACATGGTTCTCTCTGATCCTTGGTGTGAACCTTGTGCTGGAATCATGCCTAAGCTTGGCAGGAGGATCTGAGGCTAAGCTGGAGTCCTACATGCGTGCATTGTGTATGTGGGGGGTTTACTGAGCTGGGAGGGGTTTCATAAGGATCAATACAAGAGGCCTATGAAGGCTGCCTTCGTACCAGCCCTGCCTACTCTCGCTGCCTTCGTACCAGCCCTGCCTACTCTAGCTGCAGCCGAAAGCCTGCGTCTCACACACGTGCTTTGCCAGTCACCTACACTGCTATCACTGTGAACACTCTCACGTCGGCAGAACAAGCACAGTCTGTGAGTAGACTACTCCCTCATATGACAAAAGAGACATTAGGAAATTACTGTAGTGTCGTGTCAACCATCGTCCTCGCGACGTCTATAGTTGGGCAGACATGTTATCCATTTGGCATCAACCGTAAGTACCTCTGTTAAAAGCTTCCACAAGGAACATTGCCAATTTGGGATCTTCGATCTGCAGCAGTCTGTTAGGCCCAGCCTCGGATGAAGAGTAACTCCTCGGGCGGGCAGCCTGGACAGGTGACAGTCACACCTTGTAATTGTCACACCTCGTGAGCGTCAGCATAGGGACACTGGTCCCGGGGCAGATAACACGTCACCGGCCGCCGGATAGACCATCTGGACTCGCCGTCTTCATACAAGCACCCGTGGTCTCTGCCGTGCAGGATGCTTACTCCAGTGGAAAGATAAGATAAACATTGAAGGTTGGAATGCCGAGTGTGCATTCCTAATTAGGCGGGGCAGATGCTTACATCTTCACTTGGCAAGGAGGAATACCGCATACATGGATTCGCAGCCTCATTCCGCACATCAGACAACAAAGGCTTCTATAATAGTGCCGTTATGTAACACAATGGATGTCACCACCCTGGAGGAGTAGAATTTAACGTGACAGATCAATATTGCAATTCAAGCCCCGGCTGAATATTGATAATTTAACCTGTTGTAAAAGCAGTGTTCTTATAAGCCGTGTGAGTAGTTTGTTGTGATTGCGTACGGGAGTAGTCCGTCCCAGCGTGTTACTTACTGCCTGATACAGTAGCGGTATCTGGGAAAGGTTTTGAAAGAAGCGACTTTATAGCCGGGGGCAGCCAGCAGGAAATGGTATAAACCCTACAATTGACGGCCAAGATGGAGAGCACAGGAAGATACTGGTTGCTACCTGTCCTGGCGGCAGTGGTGGCGGTCCTGGGACATGCCAGAACTCGTGAGTACCTATTACAACCCTCTCCTCAGTCACATCCATCGTACACACATATCATATTATACCTCATCAAGCCAAACTTGGACAGAATGGGGTAGTTTTACATCACCATGGTGACTGGAACCATATGTGAATATTATCAAAGATGCATGTATATATTGTGATAAATTAGAGTTTGAGATATAGCTTGTATTTACAACAGAAATTTCAAACATATCGTCACATTATATCAACACAGTTATTGATATATCTACAAGTTATATAATTTGCTCAATCATAATAACACTTGTCTAGTATCAATTTTAAATTCCTTTAAAATACCTACAAGTTATATCGTTTTCTTTATCATTTAACCTTTATCAAATACGTGTTTTAAATGAATAGCTTTCAAAATTTCCACAATAAAAGGTTTCTAAGAGTAATGTAATGGTATTCAAAAGACGTGAGTGGTGAGACTGATATAACGGTAAAAGCATAGATCCTTAAGCAGAAGCGTAGAACACGGGACCTTTATAGCTTGACGAGTACCTAATTACCATACATAGTGTTACTACCCTATCAGTGAGCAGTTGCTCTACGAGACAGGTGCACCTCTCAACATCTCTCCCACTCTGTTACTCTAGACAGGTATTTTGTATAGCCGTGTTGTTAATAATAAATGACTTGTCGGTATGTGTCCAAGGGACTGAGCGATGTGTTAAGCGCTGTCTTGAGTTAGCAGTGATAAGATGCTCTTGGCGTGGAGGATATGTCAAATTCTCTCACATATTGCCACTCCCGGTCCTCTCTACCGGCAAACTGATCAGTATCAGTATTGATCAGCTCACAATACAGACTGCTATATAAATATAGAACTACAATAAACCAATATTGGCGCAATGTATTGGTGTGGTGATGCATAGATACCACAACAGTGTAGGGGATACAATGGCCTGGCTTATTGACTGTGGCCATTGCTGCCTTGATAACTTCATTTCATTATTAGTCACCAATCATGTCAACACCAATGGAGCATTCATTCCCTCACACAACCCACACATGTCTCCTCAACAATAAATAAACAGGCATGGCCAGGTAGTTGCTTCTACTCACCCTCAATATTACACTCTTTCTAGTCACCACAGTGAGTAAGCAGGAATGATTAGTCAGTTGCTTACTCATTGTACATGGTCAGCAAGTTTCCCAATGCAATTAACGCACAGACCTTATAATTTCCGTATTCTATTATAGAGCGCCATCACACAATAAACAAGGAGACATAGTCAGAGAGTTGCTTACTCACTTTTCATGTTCAGCAGGCTTGCCACAGCATACCAATCAAACCACTTTTTCAAGTTGGCTTGATGGATTTATTTATCCTGGGGTCCAACAGATATGGACAGTTGCAGACATAGCTGAGGGCTGAGCATATTTTAGTCTACTTTCTGGCCAACATTGGTGGAAGCCCGCCAATATTGTTGCTGTTTTATTCTAAGTAAGCACTTTATCTCTGACAAGCAAGTCAAAGCTTGTTGCAAGATGGTGTAGTTTAATTTTATTCCTCTCACTTGACTGTCATGAGATTTTCTTGTACCCAGCTCTTTGATATGAAGAACACAAAGTCTCATTTAACCCGTTAAAGGGTAGAACACGAACACACCACGCAATCAAGAAATTATGATTAGCATTAAGGCAATCATCGTAAAATGCTATACACACAGCATGGGATGAGATGATTGGCGGGTTAGCTTAGCCGTGACCCAGGGATGCTGAAAAAGGTGCGTGATACCCCTCTCCTCTCGATGCACCTTAACACCAGCACCATGGCAACAGAGGGACTAGGACTTATACTACAGGGGTAGCAGGCAAGATATCACAATAAAGGTCATCAGCTGAAACTGTAAATATGCACAGGAAAGAACAACACAAATTATCAGACACACTGAGCGAAGATTGTTCATATAAAAGTAGAGCATGAAAGCATTTTAAGACCGTTATACTAAGAGATCGATATATTGGTCCATTTACAATTGAATGACGTGTATGAGCACCCCTGATTTTTGCAGTTTAAGGTTGTATTGGTCTAGCCATTTTGACTGCCATTTCTCCATGTTTGTTCACGTTTTAGCCGGAATGGTTGTGTGATCTGGGGACTTGCCTGCAGTCTCACTTTTCCAGCCTCAATGGATTTTATACTGTACACAAAGACTACAGTTCTATTGTACAATGTTTGAAATAATAAGCATCAACAAAAGAAAAGCAATATCTGATAATAATTATGATATATCAATTTACTCCCACAACACAAACATGGTGGGCAAAACAGCGATATAATCGACTGCTAAGCAAAATCAGCTATATTCTTTTTATCAAAGCTCCAATGCTACTTTTGACTGTAACATGGATAAAATAGAAAAGTCTATTTTTTCCAATATTGGGAGCATAATAATTTTCATTTTTTTTATTATCATTGCATGTTGTAGTTACAGATTTCCTTTCAAGTAATCCACATTTTCTCGATATTTTCTTTATGTGGTCAATACCATTTTAGCAGAAGACATTGCGTCCTCTTATGCAAACGTCTAGTCCATATTTGTAGACATCATTTTACACCTAGCCCCCAGAGGGCGCATGTATTGTGTGGGGGCCCTGGGCGGGAGATGCACGCCATACTGCACGCTGATATAACAGGGTGACTCCTTTGTATTGAATGAATCGCTTATTGCCCGGGGCTGGGCAGGGAACTGCTCACAACTGCTCACAACCACTGGCAGATGTCACAACTTCCTGCACTCTACTCACAAGCTGCTGGACCCTACTCCAACAATAAGACCGTCTCCATTGTTACCTCTATGTCCAGATGTAAAGGTCATAGGTTCACACGATATGTGGGTAATATTCCCACGATACCATCTCTGCTTTGCCACACCGAAATGCAAATAAAGAAAATTAAATGGGCATTATTTGCCTTTACAAGAGCGTTTACGTGTTGCATGACATTTATTGCATGTCTTCGTTATTGTGGTCATTTTTTTTTATGGATAAAAAGGAAAGCGGTTTATGATGTGCAGAAACAGAAACCAGGCTCCGAGTTCCAAAATCATCACTATTAGAATTCCTGCCTCTTCGTGCAGGCCAAGCGGTGCCAAAGTTATGGATTCGAATCCCATCAGATCGCTAGGACGTTTATAGAATGCATTAATGTTGGTAATTCCTTGAGTATTTCCAAATATGCATGATTGATATGAAACATAGCAAATCTCCGGCTCGTTTAACACGCCGGAGAAGCACAGGAGAATACATATGCGATGTTTATACTTGTGAAACGCTGCTGATACAAGTGGAGATGTTAAGAAACCACATTAAGTTAGGACAATAACGGCAGAGCAATTCAAGAGAGTGGAGTGGAGCAGTAACCGTAAGCAAGGATATAGTGCACACAGATATATAGAGCAATCTCGGTGCAGCAGGTTTGGAAAGTGCCCTCGAAGAGGTTCAGGCAATATTGGTAAAGAAGGTCAGAAAGTATGGGTAGTATAGGTCAAATTATTGTCAACTGAGCTGGTCAAGACAGTATCGGTAGAGAAGGCTGAGTTAGTATTAGTAGAGAAGGTCAAGTTAGTATTAGTCATGCAGGTCAAGTGAGTATCGAGAGAACAGGTCAGGTTAGTGTCAAGGTCAAGATAGTATCGGTAGAACAGGGTAGGTTAGTATTGGTAGAGCAAGTCATTTTAGTATTAGTCAAGCAGGTCAAGTTAGTATCGGTAGAGAAGGTTGAGTTAGTATCGGTACAGCTGGTCAAGTTAGTATCGGAAGGGTAGGTCAAGTTAGCTTCGGTAAGGGTAGGACGGTAAGGGTAGGTCAAGTCAGTATCAGGTGGGTAGGTCGGTAGGTCAATATGGTATTAGTATATAAGGTTTAGACAGTAGACCAGATCATAAAGCGTCGGTAGGGCAGGTTAAGAGTTAGTATCAATAGAGCAGGTATGGTCGTTGATTCGGTTCGTGCTTCGGATGCAGTTAGAATAATCAATCGGTTAAGGACATTGCAGATGCAGAAGTCCGTGTTCTGCTAAGGTCGGCAACGGCGACATTAAGTCGCGGCGGGACAGGGCAGGGAGTCGCCAGGGCAGTTTCCCTGTACAATATCGTGCATGGACGCTCCTACAAATCCCCGCCTTTATCCTCCAGGGGGCGCTCTCCGTGTCAACAACTTCAAAGTAGTGTATTGCAGCAATTTTAAACCCCAGTTGCCGGCGGTTTGGATCTGGGGCAATATCCGGTTATTGCCCCCCTGGAGCAGTGGTGTGATATTTAGTGGTACCTAGGGCTAGCACCACGTGTGAGTGGCTGCCTGACATGGGGCCCTGGCGTCACTCATCCAGAACTAGCAGTGCCAACACTTGGGCCTCTCTGTCACGCAATGGTATTAGCCAATCAATCCTGTGTGTCACCTCCAGGTCTGTCAGTAGCCAAGATTAGCTCTGCCTCGTTTAGTCCTCATTTAATATTAAAGATCAAGCCGAGCAGGGAGTACTACAGGTCGCACGAGTTTCCGTCTTTTGTTTTATTCAATGCTTGCAGGCTGATTAAGATAAAAGTCTCAATATGAAATTGCGGGACACAATTCACTTAGGAATTGCCTTGTTTTGTAGTATCGCGGGTATCTTGGTACATGTCTGGGCACAGAAGCGCTCTTAGAACTGCCTTGTCTTGGAGCCTATTGCACAAGGTGGTATTTGATATTTATGTAATATTGTCACGAATTAGACACCAAAATCCAATTAATTGGCCGATGCCGTCCACAAAATGTTATGCAGAAGTTATTGCCCGGTCATACAGTGATTTTGAGTTGTTCACAATACATTTAAACATTGTTATATTTGTCACATCAAGCAAATAATAAACATTTTTTGATATTTTACATAGAAATAATAACATAGCTGTTTGATATATACCACACTTGTTTTGATTTGCACAAATAAAGAGAAAGACAGCTGTATATAGTTTACTTATAAAGGATATCACATATGTTTATTGCACACATAAAGAAAATACAGCTGTTCACACAACACATCAAAATGATACCAAAGGCATTTACCTTAGACTTCAATCTTACCCCAGCTGTGCCAAGTACAGCTGTTTCTGTTGTGTAATGTGGTTCAGCTAGAATATCTTTTTCTTGGATGCACCACGTTTGATAGGAGAGCCCAGCACGCTTACTGCTGCCGTGTGGCAGATAAATGTCTTGCTGTTTGTCATAGAATTGTTATAATGGCCATAAAGCTGACAGATACAGAGACCAGTAGAACCCCATTAGCAGAGCACACTAGTCAATATGCACTCCTCCTGACAAGACAAATGAACCTGCATTATTGTGGACAGACCATCATGCCTATATCATTACATACACTCAGCAACCATGTCTGTAGTCTGTGACTTCTTCCTATTATCGACAACCGATTAAGGGATTAGCCAGATTTGTGACGGATTAGCGTTAGTGTAATGCGATGATAAGTAGTTCTATATGACCTGATCACCTTCCGCCTGATTTCATAACAGCAATGGCAAATTGTACTCATATATATTTAGGTTAAGAGCTTAAGAGAATTTGTTGAATGTTCAATTTGTTGAATATTCAATTTCTGCAGCTGCAAAGTTCCCCTGAGGAAGGAGTATGAGGTTTATAAAATAAAAACAAGTCACCATTCTTGATATTCCACGTCAAAAAAAATCTGGAATAACATACTGATAATAACCTATGAGTTGAATCTGACGGTATTCATCATTAAATAAGCAGCGAAGGAATTCGATTGCGAGTATATTAATGGTTGTATGTTTACCATGGCTAATGTATGTTGTTCTTAGTAAGGTTGACCTTTGATAATACAAGATTCCATTAATGCAATGTTGGTAGGACGCCATATCTGTGAGACCTGATCATGCGCAGTGTTGTGACCGGATGTTGATATGAGATTGGCGTGCATTGTCTGATCTACAAGTCCCTATGAGATCATTTGTCTATGAATAATTCACACATGTATATAGTTCTAATTGCATAACAGGGAGCATCTTGGTAACCAAACATGGTCAATATCTCAGCATGGCCAAATGGACTAGGCTCTTCACCACAATGGCGGTGTTTATTTGGACATAATGTTGAGCCACATACGAGTGTGGTGTAATGCCACCTGAAGTCAGTAGTCAGTGTGCACAAGAAGTATCTACATTATATAACATTTATGACCTCTTTGGCATGTTATCTATCTACTGATTCACGTGGATGTACAAACAAAGCCTGCAATGGCCTAGCAGGCTATAATGTAAGATGTATTGCTATGCACTGGCCTATTGTTCCTGGCCTTGTAGTCTGTGGTATATAATGGAGGTATATTGATTTATAAGAAGATATACCCCTCAAATTTATATGTCGTTTGGACACATCACACACACTGTGCAAATACATTGTAGATATGTAACCATAATGCTACCTTTTTACTGTTTTCCAGAAAGAACACCAAAAGAGTGCAAAATATAGAAATATAATCTTAATAATTGAATGGGATAAGTGTAAACTTTTTGTTTTTATCAATCTGCAGATGAATTAATGTTAACGCTATTAGCATAATAATTTAGAATAAAGAAACCAAATGATTCAGCGTTTAGAAAAATGTCAAAGTTTTCTTTACATGTGACATTAATATTAGATGAACATTAAAAAACAATTGATACAGGGGGAGAAATTGAAATTACAAAGACTTCTACAAACTGAATGGGAAGGATTTCAAGAAGGTCAACAGATGCTTTCTATTGAGTAAACATTCTTTTGTATTTGAGAATATAATAATGAGACACAAAGTGGCTGAGGTACAGATATGTTTACTAAAGCTGTATTTGGTTTAAACATCAACTATCAAAGCTTTCTTTTGGTTATAACATCAACTACCAAAGCTGTCTTTTGATTAAAACAAGGAAAACTTCAACTTGCCTTAAAAGTACGGAGACATGTACAGAAAATATTTTTAAAAAGATGGTAGTGTGGGCATAAAATTCAAGTTTGTAAAGAACGGTCTTGAGAAAGTGGTGTCCTTCAGAAGTCATAGACAAACACCCCCATCGGGCGCAGATAAGAGAACCGGAAATGGGTCCCTACCTGGTGGGGCTCTAAGTGCATGATGGGAAATACCTCCCGGAAAACTGTCTGCATTAACTGTCTTGGATTTTTTTATGTGAAATGACATAAATAATTTATATGGATATGACATCACTTAGGAGGAAACCAAAAAAAAGATCACTCCAGCCGCCCTCAACCGTTTACCAGCTGCGAAGATTTTCTTTTTCCTGAAAATAAATTTATATAAATATTTATTAAACGTGATCGACTTCATGTCATCTGAAGAGCTCAAATTGAAAAAAAAGCCTTTCAGAACATCTAAAATTTATGTTCAACTGGCACACAACCAGTCACGAAAAGCAGTGCATTATCTGTTCCCTGGCTCAGTGTATGTGGAAACCTGTTTTACTTCTATATCAGAATACAGCTATTTGCCTCTCACCTTTATTTCATAATTCTACACTAAACAATGAATTAGGACACAAGGAAATCAAGCTTCCAAAATGGAAAAATTAAATCTCACAAAATGGCAAATCAGCTAACAATAGTCATGTTTGTTTATTTTTGTATCATGTGTGTGAATTACAACTGTAAAGTGTTACTCTTGATATTTCATCTCAATGAGCAACAATCTTATGCAGATAAGCCAGTAGGGTGGTAAATATGTTTAATTTGGTGGTAAAGTTGGTATGTTTTCAGCGCAAACTAAGCTTATGTTGCATCACACAGCCTGTTGGGCAGATATGGTGGCATTGTGGCAACCTCATGTAACCTCCCAGGGACAGAAAGTCCTACCAAGTATATATAGGGTGGTGCAAGTCAGCATATAATGTCATTAAGTGTGGCAACACTCATGCTTAAAACATCAAATAAAGAGATTTATATTTCTTGAAAGGAGAATATATATATATATATATATCATATGTTATACCTATTCTTAGAGCATTGTCCTTAAACATAATATGTTTAACATACATGTTTAATGTACTGGAATTAATGAAAGATGGCAGTAAGACATTCATCAGGATGAAAGTGGGACATTCATAAATATTGGTTAAAACTTACATTCACCATTGAAACTCACGTGTTATTCATTACCTTTTCTACACTGCCATTAGCTGGCAACATATAATTATACCACAAGCATCATATTTCAAATGAAACAGCAATTGTTTGTGCCAGTGTGATTAATAATCCAATCATATGCCTATCTTTGATACCAAAAGGTATTATCTGCTCATATCTAGAACGTGGTGAAAATGTATTGTTTCATGAGGTGGTAAGCTTCTGGTACTAAATGTGAATAGATTATGTAAAGCCGACTACTCCACTGCTTGTGGTACTAATACCGTTTTTATGAAGTTGTGTTAGGTTTATTTTGAAACCTATTTCATTTTTGGCAATATGAACGTCTGATGGGATTTACAAGTAAATTAATCATTTATTTTAGTGTAAAAGGAAAATAAATGTCACTCCCTCTGCTTTGATGGATGGATAAAATAATTTCAAAAAGAATCACAGTTAACCGGTAAACACCTGAGCCATGAAGGGCAGATTAAAAGCAAACAACGGGGCGACGTGAGTTGGCGAGAGAAGAGGAAGGTTTATGCTTTCCTGATTGGGCTAATAGGCCACCATAGTGGGACAATAGGAAGATGCCTTACTCCGATAGGGCTTTAGTATATTTGTTAGAGATAAGCACCATATTGCTGTAATTAGATAATAACCATACTAAGGTATACAAAAATAAATAAATAATTGAATTGATAAACAGGCAGAAGCTATCTAAATACATATAAACCTACTATCGGTCTGTGTCAAGCTTTTCCAATAAAAAAAGACTATATAGAAATATCTGTATCTGTCTGCATATCATCTTATGAGCACATGAGGCATATGGGAATACATATGTTTGTTTGGCCGTGCTCTTACCATTCCTGCTGCATATGACATAAGATGGTATTAAAATGGTGAGGAATGTATGAATGTTGTCCTCTCTTTCCAGTTCCGGTAGAGAGACATTAGACATATCAATGTGTATACACATTCTAACGAATCTGGTCTTCTTGGTCCATTTGATATATATCAGGACAATATGTTCTTCAGACATATACGGCCTATTTAGGCATCTGACAAATGGGTCTCCTTTTGGCATATAGTGCTTGTGATGAAAGAATGCTTATGTCCACATGAGCCGTATAATATAGAGGGCGCTCCATGAAGGTGACGTCACAAAACCTCCCTGAAACACTGGAGATAAAATATGTAAGTCAACACTTGAATCAAACATCACACAGATCTGCTGGTAATACCAACAATGGCATCTCGATGTAATATTATCAGTGATATTAGATTTAACAGACAGGCACTAAAACTCAACTCAGTACACTTGTTAAGAAAAAAACCTTTCATAACTGTCATATTGATCCGGTGTAAGTCACAAAAAGCCTGTTCTCTTTAAGAAAGTTATGCATAATAAGCCGCACTGACATAAAGCGACCAATGTGAACGCGGCCTGGTGAGATGGGAAATGCACTGATCAGGTCTAGGTATGTTAGTGATAGCGAGTGTAGCACTCTGGTGCCACTTGTATTCTCATGAAACTGAGAGACAGATATGTAAGGCTTAGCACTTTATCAATATGTTCTGCCCACCATCCACGGGAGGCAAACTGAAGAATGTGCTTGTTGTTGTGGTAGGTAACACAGAGACAACAATTGGTGAATATGGCCGAGAAGTCAGTTGGGTGGTAATCCCAGGTGGCAGTGTCTGAAATGGCAGATCTACTGGGCTGTGTACGCTGAGACTGTGATGTTATCTTGATGAGGCACGAGCTCCCGCCAGATAGCGCCATTTCTAGACTCAGTGGCTACTCAACACAGCTGCTCAGGGTGTGTGGGGTTGAAACGGGTACAAATCCTAGTTGATGAGGTGCCCCACCAGATTGGACCATTCCAGACTCAAAGAAACGACATTGTTGATCAGCACCGGCGCGGTTCGGTGAAAACACGTTGGCTACTTCAGTGCAACTTCCGCAGCAAAATACAACTTTTTTCTTAGGTCAAATGCACCTAAATAACATCAGATTGTTGATACTCTACATCAAAAATGTCACCCTCCTTTTCCGTCCCCATATCACATGTATCTGCTCTACCAAGTCCATACTCAATCAATGCTGTAACTGACTGCTCTTCACATCCAAACTACTTGATGTCTTTCCTGGCATATCACATAGGCATATCCATGTCCACCTATTCCATTGCCCATCTGTCACTCAACAAACTCCTCCATAGTTCAACAGCACTAATTCTCTGGAAAGCATTTACCCAATTCTTTGTTAAAATTATATTATAAATAATGACAGTTTTATCTCATGTGCTTATCTAGAAAACAGAGGGGAATATGTACATATTCTAAATATACAGGAGAAAGACAACGTTAGTTGAGCATGCTCTATCCACGAATATTGACTTTATTGTTAGCAGGAATAAAATAGAACATATTACTTTAAATAATTAGTATTCACTTCAGGCACAGTTTACGACACTCTGCTTAGATTCAAATCCCTGTATTGTATCAAACATAGGGTATAATGTGATTGTTTCTCTCAATGACATTCAGCTGGGACCAGCAAAAACAGGTTTGTCTGAAATAATCCACCTTTCCCAGGCCAAACCGTCAATCCCCCCTTTTGAGCAATGTACTGTTTACCATCCCGCCATGTAAAAGGTTTGTGTCTCTTAGGAGACTGATGACAGTTTGATTGCTTTCTGTGCTTAACTCCTGACACTGGAAAAAACGGTTAATTCAATTTGTAGATATCTCGGGAATACCGTTGTAATTGGTGTTTAATTTAGTGACATTACTGCCTTCAGTGAACTGATAAGTAAGACAATAATGTTATTGGCAGGTCCCCAGGTGTCCTGTATGTGTGGGTGCCGTACTTTACTCGGACACCGACTGTCAGGTGACCGCCACTCCATCTTTACACCAACATCTCCAACAACTAATCAGGTGTAAAGAGAAAATGAGATGTGAATGCGGTTGAAAGAGAATAAATGGCTCCATTTTGAGTTACACTGGCGGATAATATAATTGGGATGTCCCGTGTTTGATGGGGATGTGTGCTTTGGAAGGTGATACGATGCCGCGGCAGTGACCAGGTGTCCGGTGACCACGCAGAATCACGCACACGGTATCTAATGCGTGATCGCTAGCTTCACCATGGCAACGTGTGATACCTGAGCAGTGTCACATGACCGCTTGTCACATGACCTCTGATCGCAATAGTTGCGTGATATTCACTTCACGGACTCAAAGTCTGGTGACAACAAAGTACATATTATAGGACACATATATTTTCAGGTGTTCATTTCACAAGAAAAAGGTCATTTATTATTCTAAGTGGACCGAGTTCGTTCAGATCTAAGTGCAGTTCGCGTGCATGGATCAGCGAATATGCTTAAAAGCTATTCTATATTTGAATAAATTCCATTTATGCACTTGGAGATGCCAAGAAATGTTCATATGTGTTGCCTGTCATGTGAGCAGTGTTGGTCCTAGTCAGTCCTGACCTTTTTGGTCTCACGACGTACTCACGTCTGTCAGAACTGCAATGAATGACCTCTCAACAGGCAGATCAATGTCAAATGACTTATAGACCATGTTGTGGTGACAGGTATGCTGAGAGAGGCATTTTTCATTCATAGATAGATAGCAATAAGCAGAGTTACAAAATGATAAAATGTTTTTCTATCATTACTTGGTATTCTGCCAATGTTTCTCTGTGACTCGGTCATTTTTATGATCACAAGAAGTGAATCTGAAGGTAATGATATGACAAACAAGTGCGTCTCAATCAACTCTGAAGCGAAGAGCGGTTGCGCACACTTGTAAAGGTAAAGTGGAGAAAATGACGTGTTATCTTAGTGAAGCATATATCATCTTGCCACCCCAACACAAGAGGCAACCTGTGCATACATAAACAGACCGTGTCTGTGCCTTCTAAAGCCCTCTACTGGCAAAATTACCATTCACACACTCACATCTTCAAGTACATTGCAAACAAAATGCGATATGATACCAAATATAAATGATATTATAGACTTCAGAGAGGCAGAGTATATGAAAAAAAAGTGGATGAGCAGTGCATTGTGGGAGGGGTTGCTCTGGGTGGCGGTGTTCCCGTTCCGGGGAGGAGACTGTACCGCTGAGCAGCTCATTGTCTTGCATGGCTCCTCTGCCAGGTCCCAGCTGTCAGGGCCGGGGGACACATCTCCGCTTATGATGCCTCCTCCCATTTTAGCCCCAGGTTTCAGGGCCTCTCATTTCTAGCCCTGTAGCTTCAATTATACGTGCATGGAACCATGGGGGACATCGTCAATGCTGGATCCCCTGCTAAACAAGGCAACCTACCCTGCACCATCAGTGCACCATGAGACCCATCCATTGTTCACCCTCTGCCAACCCTGGCTCATCATAACAGCCAGATGTGGGCAATTATCTTTATATACATCCCGATATATCCAGGCTTAACCTACCTATCCTGTCTGACACATGACCACAGATGCTCAGCATTGCTCAGCATTGCTCAGCATTGCTCAGCATTGCTCCCAGCCCGGCCTTGTAGATCAGGTGGGTGGGTTACAGGGGATTAGGGTACATGGCGGGCAAGGGGTGCATGCATAAGGTGGGGGCGTTGCTGAAACATTGTAGTGTAGAGGTGTCAAGAGACCTGTGAATATGGACGCTGAAGGTGTCATGGTCTGCCCGTCTGTATCATCTTCTACAGGCTTAAGGATCCCAGGCACCAGCCGTCCAAAGTAATCACTCAAAACCTAAATTACAAAAAAAAAATACATTATGTTGTATCAATGCACCAGTATTGCCTACTAACTAAAATACAGAATCACGAATCATTGACTACTTTCAGAGGTCACTTCAATTTAAGGGTAAATGATAAAAGGAAGATTCAAAGACAGCCGGCACTGTGTGGAAATTACCACGTCCCTTTGTGGAGGAAAATTACATTGTAAATCTCATCTTGCCTGAGATGGTTGCAGGAAACAAACTTAAGTCCATGTTATCTTGAATGAGATGAAATTGTCCCTGCCTGCAATGATAGTACTCAGTCACACTGACCAAAGCAAAGAAAATTCCTTTCATGTGCTGGAAAAAGCTATGTCCAACGAGGGAGCATTGTGTGATATTTCTCCTGACAGATATGTAATGTAGGGGTGCCCCACTGACTTGGGCTACTTTGAAGACTTGCGCATATATTCTTTCCACGGGAACGTAGACAACTGGGAATAAAGATACAGAGCCGAAAGGCATGGAGGATGAATTATAAACCTGGGACATATGCAGACAGAATGGTTGGCTTATGTAGTAGAATAGAGAGGCTTACATAACACCGGGGAGAACTCCATATTAAACCAATGGCTCTTACTTTATGATATTACTATTGACCCATGTAAATCTAATTTTAACAGCATCTACATTGGCTTTGGTCATTCCGTGGAGGCCATTAATTTGGGTAGAGACTTTACAATTCCCTTAACCGCATAGCCTACTCTAGACATGTATGTGTGTGCGTATATTTAGATGTATGTATATGTATATATATATATATATTTATATATATATATATATATATATAGAGAGAGAGAGAGAGAGAGAGAGAGAGAGAGAGAGAGAGAGAGAGAGAGAGAGAGAGAGAGAGAGAGAGAGAGAGAGAGAGAGAGAGAGAGAGAGAGAGAGAGATCGTGTGTGTGTGTGTGCATATGTGTGTGTTTGTTTGTATGTGTATGTGTGTGTATCATGTAAGATCATTGTCTTTTCTTGTTATATCTGAGCTTAAATGTGTGTTTTTAGAGCTGGATTAGTTATTTTGGCCAGCTAGACATATTTACTTGATGTTCGAGCTCAATATCTGTGACATTGCTGCATCAAGCAACTTCTAACCCCATATAATTCAAGTATTTGCGTCGTTCTCCTTCAATCATATCAAAGCCAAACTGAGCAATCTGCCATTTGAGCTATGCCTTTAGCTACATTTGACATGAAACTGCCATCAAAGGGCGTTCAGACTGCATTTGTCACAGCCCAACAACCAGAGTAAGACACCACTGTCAGAAACTAGGAATACTGCCTTCTGAATGTAACGGACGTATTGAAGGCCGTGTTATCTGGAACAAATTTTAGATCCTTATGCTGCAGAGGTATGGGCGAAATTGCAATTAAAGAAACATATTTAACATTTTCCATCAACCACACCAATATACCAGAACCATACATAATGTATGGTGATAAAGATTGTATCCTTATCTGCTATTGGTTATCCAAGGAAATTGGGAAAGTATATCCACTAAAGCTATGTACATTAATTATATATGTATGGAGCCTCTTCCTGACCAAGACAAAAATAAATCATTGAAAAAAAACATAGGTGATAAAGGTTTTTTTTAAAATCTATTGTTTTAACCAAAGTTTCTTATCTATATTTCATTGTTTCATATGTACATGAAAGATGTTGTCAAAAAAGAAAACGAAAATCGTCTACATCTGTTCACCCTTGTCCATCGCTGTCTAAGAATGGACTTGCCCACTTCTATCGGTGCAGATGTTCCCCCTGTGAAATGTCAATATGAAAAGTGCCGGAATATGCACCTATTTTTGTTGACCTGGGGGCTGTATATCAGATCACTTGCCGTGCACGAAGCCATCAAGTCAGAGACACTAACTGTAAGACACATGATCGTCTTCCCTCCATATCAGCCTTATTAAGACAGAGGAGATAAGCGAGTCAGAAGTTTGCGCACTACTTTCATTCCCCGCGGATGAAAGTGCACCATCTGATAGAGTGAAAAGGTGCGTCATGCGGCAATCGCGTGACAGATCTGGACGCTTTTTGTTGACTCTCTATCATGATGCTACAAAAACATATCTGAGCTTTTAGACTGATAGGCTGATGAAGATATGCCTGACAATCCTACTCGCTTAAACGCACCGTGTCTCTTTTTACGCCAGATAATGAAATAAGGCATTTTCACTAAATTAATATTTGCTCAAATTCTATAGTTGAGTGACAGAAGGCAAACAGCGCCAGTATATGCCTTCAAAAGAAATTTGTGCAACATGGAGAGTCATCAATTCTGCGGACCTGCAAACCTGCTACCCCCGGCCGAGCGATCCCGTGCAGTCCCGTGCAGCCCCGCTTGTCGTGAGCTCCCGGGAATATCCAAAAACCAGAGTAAACACCGAGGGTGGGGAAATTGTGCACTATATCGGGCCTTGTTTATTGTGGGCAGACAGAGTCATCATAATGCAGTAGATAAATGGCCCAGTATCAGACATCAAACGTAGCCGCATAAAGCGTCGCCATTGTCCATACTTCCACAATCTTCCGATCAATGCATGTTGAGGAAAATTGTCTGTTTAACGAAGCCCTAGGAATTCCTGGGCGGATTAGATACCGTGACAAAGTGGCCAAAGACCGCACAGGACCATTCAATGAAATACCCAGAGAGGGAGAGATATACAGAGGAAGGTATGATGTTATATACACACCAAAGGTATAAAATGTATATACAGGCCGTAGTGAAACATCCAAGGATACAATATATATATATATATATATATATATATATATATATATATATATATATATATATATATATATATATATATATATATATATATATATATATATATATATATATATTAATATATAGTATATATTAGAGTTAATGTTAAGAGGTTGATTTATTCGATCTTGAATAACGATTACGATCACAGCTTGGCTAGGTATGATCAATGGTTTTAGTAACACAAAAGGGGCGAATAGTTTCCCCGCTATCCCCCTTTCAGCTTTGTTATCCCCCACAACCGTTCCTTACACCAGTGTGTCACCTTTCACAGTCAGGTATAGCCGCTTATGAATAAAAGTACATCATGATACAGGTTATTGTAGTTTAAATAATGGAAATATGTATATAAAATAAAATAAAAATATAAATGTGCATCGTATATATAGGTTTGTAGATTCAATATAAAACTTTAAGGTTGACAAGAATATTATGATTTTTTTTCTGATTAAAATTATAATTTGCTATATTTTTACCAGGATTATTTTCAGCATGGAAAAGGTAAGTGACAAGCACAATTTGTGTTCTTGTCACAAAACAACTCAAAGATGAAAGTGTACATGGAGTACATGTACATAGACCATGACAGAATTCATTATTAGATTGGAAATCCAGAAAGGCGCCTTCTGCTAATTAGGCATATGTATGTGACAATGTTGCGTTAGCATGTCAGAAGAGGAAGTGAAAGAGAAGTATGTGATTCTGTTCTAAATGAAAGCGAGGCTGGCTGCTGTGTGTCCCGCTGGCGCCGGTCTCATAGAGTCATGCACAGTGTCATGGGGCCTTATAGGGGTTAGCATGGCGGAGTTTTCATAACTCCAAACGGCCATCTGATTATGGAAAGTAGCAGAAAACGGTCTGAGTAGCTCTGCTGTAAAAATAGCCAGGTTTTATGTCACTGTAATGTGTGCTCTGAGGGCCTGGTCAATACAAGAAATGGGCAATCCACTTTGCAGGCAGTGCTTTTAAAATTCATGGCATCACCCCTTGCTGTCGGTTTACGACGGGTTTCTTCTGGTATACAGCTCCACCATTCATAAGATATTTGCTTCATGAGACTACACCTTGGTTTCTGTGGGTGTTAAGCTGTAAACTACGTTCTGTCTTTATGAATTTCGGTAATTTATTGAGTTAAGCATGCGCAGCGTAATTTAGTGAAGTAAATCAAATTTGGTGTAGTGGTGCTGTCTGACAAAGGCTATCCCCACTACCACCCCTGATCAAGTCCTTCTGGCGGAAGTAGTGATACCCAACCCAACACTGACCGCTCTATGGCTAAAATAATTAAGCTACTTGCAGTGAATTTCCTCTTGGGAGAACGGTCCCCAAATTAATGAATTGGATAAGGGGATTTTTAATCATCAAAGACCAGAAAGGAACACAGCTTGATTTCTGCTTGTAGGCGCCGTCTCAAAGACACTCGGTCACGAGTTTGAACCGCCATCTTGGATGCCCCGCCAGCAAAAGTCGCCCTCATATATTGGCTTCATTAGTTAGCTCCGGTGGTGTCTTATCAAAAATGTCCCCCGATAATTTGTGTACGGGCGCTACCTGGCGGCAAAAGCACTCAGGTCATGTCGTGACTTTGTCCAACAGCAGGCTAATAAAGTATTACATCTGTCGGGGAATTAACACCCAGGGTGATACATAGGTCAAAGTGTGTGAGGCCGAATCGTCCTACACACTGCGAGTGACATATATATCAGCGGCATGATAGATCACTCGCCCGCCATTGTGACAAACACGGCATTCTCCTCAACACTTTTTCAATATTTGAAAAGAAAAATGAAAAAGAAAATGCCGTTAATTCTTCTCAGAAAAGAAAAGGATGATTAGTGCCGGTTAAATAGGAGGCCCACAAAGAATCGCATTTCCGTTATTTATCCTGTTCTGATTAGTATTGATCCGTGAGTTATGACTAATCATGTTGAGAACGAATGCCTCCCTGAGGAAAACACATCTCTGACTGTACATGCATTCGTGTTGCATGAAGGCCTGTCTGGAAGCTCATATCACCAGCTGAAAGAGATATAATAAGACCCACATCTACACATAATTACGTAAAACTCGGCCATGAATAGTGTCAGTATTAGCGCTTGAATTATAGTTGCCAAATATAAAATGTATCTGATATTAAGTAATTGTGTCTTATTGCAGAATGTTAGTTGACCATTAAAACTCTGACACCACTAGTGTCACAACGCTTGCTTTACACCCAAAAAGTTTTGACATATCATAGATATATGTCAAAATTCGCCTATGGAACAACATAAAGCGAATTCCATATGGCCTGTTTTAAGAAATATTTTTCATTGCTTAGGCATAACATGAGGCTTATAGGTTGAGCGCAGGTCAATCTTTAAATCAGGTTTGGGTTTTCGTATTCTCTTCTAGTTGGATTTTGTCAAGTTTATTTAATTTTGTCTTTATGGGATTCTTTCTAACAGAATAGCTCTGTTGTTGAAATGAGTGCTTTATCAATCTATAATAATTCATCTCGTCGTGTAGAGGATGGGTGACAACGAAGTAATAATGGAATCACTTTACCTTGTGAGGCAGAGACAAATGCGTGCATGTATATTACACTGGCTCATCTCATAGGAACAATTCCTTCTTGCACATTGCCATGACTGAAACAACTTTTTTGTGAATTTCCCATTAATTTCAGACCACAATACGACATTTAAAAAGTAGCTGTTCTGCTAATTAGTCAAATATAATGACAATAGCGTGCCTGTGTGACAAGTAGTTGCTGTTTAACATATCAGCCTTATTTTCGCTTGCTGAGTCTGTCATTATTGTACACGTCTTAATACATGGAGGTTCACACTTGCCACGCGATAATCAATCTGTAATCATGATACCACTGTATTTCTTTCACCCCAATAGATAACCTGAATCAATTGAAAGCTCCCCTTTCTTGTTTTTTTCCGGTCCATCCATTCTACCATGGTGCTACCTTTGCTTCAGCCACAAAGGCGCCTTATGGTAGGTGAGCTCTGTGAAAGAGGGCGATATTAAGGAGGCAAAGCGCCACCTTCCTCTCAACAACATGCTCCCATCATTAAGGCAACGACGACATAAATGCATCACTATGCATATAATCAAGCACAAAATTCACGAGCCGCTAATTACCCTTAATAAACATTCATTATGTGAGTGACATATCGATTGTGGATTTGACTAGCCTGCTTGAGGAACTGGGGATCATGTCTATCCATACAAAGGCAAACTGGCGATTTTAGCATGGGACTAATTGTGACACTCTCAGAAGCAGACAATCTGGCTTCGGCCCCGTAGTTGTATTGCACAGCCGGTGAGTGGAGTCTATATTCTAATTAAACCATCCATCACTTTATTTTATAATTCTGTCAGCTTATGTTGTTAATCTAAATGAGAGCTTTCAATAGAGAGTAATCTGCCGATGATTGGGGATGAAGAGTGACGCTAGAATGAGGCCGGCAGGTGGCTGAGAATGACTGGTGACTCTCGGGAAAGGTCTATAGATCTATAAATGATTGGTAAAATCAGCAAGACGAGACAGACACAGGCCAAGTATGCTGAAAGAAGTCTGTAGGGGATGGGTGATGCTGTACATTAGATGATTTGATGTCAAGGGTTACATACTATCATGTACTTCTTATGTTGTTTGATTAATGCCAGCAACTAGATTTAAGATGAACAGAAGTAGGGAGATAACTGGAATGTAATATTATAAAGTGAAGCAGTTAATTTTATTAGAATGACAGTGAAGGGTGATCCTAGCTGTAACATATAAGATATATTGTGCCATTTATAATATTCTTGCTATTACTGTAATAACCTTTGCATTTGTTCATGACCTTCCCGCCATTCGTCTGTTATGTAAGGAAGATGTTATTGTCATACACATTAATATTTCATGCAATTCTTATATAACAATATATCTGGGTTAATTTGACACGAATTGAAATCTTGCTCTGTCAATTCCTCTTGACAATACAGTGAATAATAGCGGGAGGAATTTCGATGATTATTGTTAAATATTACCGTCATCTGGTGCTTATTGCTTTTCATACAGATCTGCTTTCTCTCTATGCCACTTAAAAACGCATTCATCACATCAATTGTGGAATGAAAAATGGTTTACGTCATCAGGTTCCTTCCAAACGTAAAGCATCGGAGCATGCCAGGTACATATTGATGAGCGAACCAAAATATCTCATTGTTTGCTACATTTGTCAGAAAGATAGAGACACGATTTACACATTACATGGAGTAAATTATAGTCTTATCGTACCGTCTTAAGGATGGCGATGCCTTTAGTACGCACTGTCTACAGCAGCATCTATGTATCTGTTTTAAACCTGTAAATGCTTGAATAATTCCATTTTGGCCTCTAAATTCTGACAACGCTAAAAGCCTATCGGTAGGAGAACTTCATGTTTTCTCTCAGTGGTCTAGAGTTTGGACCACTTAAACATTTACCTACAAACACTAGGTTAAGTTTCACTGGGAAAGTACACTGTTAGAAGTAACTGTAAATTATGACCAACTTTTGCTGTATTTTTACAGCAATGTCTACTGCACCTACTATAACAGTGTATATTGCTGTCACATAAAAGTTATGTACTGTATATCATGACAGCATTCCAATACTGTAAATTGTACAGCAATTATTTACTATTATATTGATCTGAAATAAAGTATAAATCCAACCTTTCCAAATATGTAATCATTTTTTTCCCAGGCTATGACTTCACATCATTTGTTTTTGTTTTTTTTATTGCAAAGTGTTTTGTTTTTTTATTGCAAAGTTTTATTCCAAGAACTCATAATTCATTTGAATCAATATCTCATGATATTTCCAGAGAGATCTGACGTGACGATGCGAATCATATATCCAATGGACGGCCTCATTACATTGTTAAAAAACACTTATCATAGCAAATCAAAATCGCTAATATTTTACAGCAAAAGTTACTGTAGACGCAAAAAATAGAGTTTGCTGTTAACTATGTAGCCAACAACATTTGCTTATAAATTAACAGCAAATTTACTGTTACAATTATTCACAATGTACGATGTTACCATTTCTATGAAAACCCCTGTACCCAGATAATATTATGTATAAAACTGCCCAATTTCAGTCATCTGTATTAGTTATATGTTATTATTATACATGAATCACATGGAGGCATGCAGCACGCCAGAATCAACTACACCTTTTTTCTTTCTTTGATTGATACAAATCCTGTGCTGAAAATTATCGGAAACAATAACGCAGTCTTTAACATTGATTTGAACAAGATATATAACACATAATTATAAATTTATCATAACTAAATATACATTGACATTGGAATATATTATTTGATATGGGGTTTTTCTTTATTTAATTAAATATGAAAGTTATCAAATTGTATACTAACATGCATTCATGCACTTCATTGGTCTAACTCTGCATCAGAGGAAAGGAGAACAAGCATATAGATAAATCTCAATCAGGAAGAGACATATTCTTCCTCCATTGCCATTTGAATATCAAAAGTAAATAGTAGATTTGAGTTCATCTTTGATTAATTACACCAGTAGCTTGGAGGTTAATATTTGTGGAGCTGTGTAAGATGGGTGGCGATACACAGACTTTGGCAAAGTTCCAGGAAACATGCAATCAACTCAAATCTTCCTGGCCGCAGATGTGCGTCTTTCCTAAATGATATCGCAAAATGTAAAGAGTATTCTATTGTTAGCTGTTCTTACTTTTATATACATAATGTAAGAGCATAACGTACTACAAGTCACGAATGGGATAGAGTGCAATGTATTGTCTTACTTTGCAATAAAACTCTCTAGGATTGTGGAGACACATAAATTATTGATAACACCATAGAGCACCACTTTATGACAGTCTGTAGAATCGTATTTCTTTCCTTTTTTTTATATATAAAACAGCACAAGTTTAGGACAGTGCGCCCGAGAATTTTGACACCAAGGCCTGAAACGACGCTAACCACATTTTAGTCAGAGACTCAGATTTCTTGGTGTGTTGATTGTGTGATGTGTAAGTCGAGCACAACACCTGTGCAATTCTTGGCAGCATGCAAGTCAATATGCACATGAGCGCCCTCTATGCGCACGCCACTGTGGAAGTCAATTGTCTGGCTCAGAGGGCAAGTGAGTAAACTACAGCCTGCTCTGTGATGAACAGAAACAACAGCTTTGTGTCGATCAACCTTCCCCTGCTCTGACCTTAAAGCAACACACCTTAGCTATGATTGATATCACAACACGGGCCACAATAATATTTCAAATATGGTCCAGCCAACATATAGAAGAACACTATGAAATCAGTGAGTCATTCCACAAAGTGTCAGCCATTTGTATTATTGTGAACGTACTTTGATACTTTAGAAAGATACTTTCACTGCGCACTATCATTTAATATTGGCATATAAATGTGCACATGTGAGCTATAATGACACTATGGTCAAATATACTGCGTGCCCCTCCAGTATACAAGCGTCTTACTGTATTTACAGTATTTTTCTTCAAAGGCCTTGAGATCTAAGGCCATATTTCACAAATGTTTACATATTGGGATTTCATTTAATCAAAGTAGTTTATCCAAAGTTCAACCTTTGAGGAGAGATTCTCTGTAGCCTTTGATTCATGTCTTCTCATTTTGATGTAAAATTAGAAAATATTTTTCTGCACAGAATTCTTCAAGTTACCTGCCAAAACATAGTGATAGATTTCAAACAGCGTTCGAATTAAGTTAACCAGGTTTGCTGGTCTGCTCTTTGTGTGCCCTACAGGTGACACGCGGGTGACACGCGGATGACACGCAGGCGACACGCAAGCGACATGTTGCCTAACTGCCTTTGGCACGCAATACACTGAGATATCAACGCCCATCAGCTGAACCGATCAGCACTATAGGTCGTTTGAGTATATTACAATCTTGTCATTATCACCATTACATTTGTAGAAACTGTTATAATTCAATAAGCCCATCTCGACGAGAATGGTTTGCAAACTGAAACCTGTCTATATACAAAATAAACAACTTGTGTCTAATTTGTAAATACACAGAATACTGCGACCGAAACAGGAAAGGCAAAGTCGTTAGCATCTTCCTGGTGTCAAGAGTTCGACTCAACATCAGGAAGAACTTGTTTTCATATTTGATATTTGTTATCATCGGAATATCCTTCCCTATAAATCTTGTTTTGGAATGGCCGTATGAAATATGTATCTATTAGTACGGATACAGTATAAGGGTCCTATGCGATGCATAAAAGATTCTCTGGAATTTTGTCCGAGATATTTATAGGAAAGTCACTTAAATATCATGATGATGAAACATGAAACCAAGTCTCCAATCTTCCTTTGATGTATCTGCAGTGTGATTTACTCATCTTTCAATCTTAATTGTTCACAATGACAATATGGCACATGACTGTTGACCTCTTTATCGGCCATGGTTCCTACAGACATCCAGGTTCCTACAGACATCGTAGTTGTGTATGTTAAACTCTGCGATCCGTACTGCTTATATCAGGGTAGGTGACTGGTGGGAGTGTGGTAAAAAATGAGAAGATAGGTCCTTGTCTATAAAAATGGACTTGACCTGATTGGATCATCCTGGATGTTAGACAAACATTTATCTATTTGATCACATCCCCATTGATCCACATTGATATGTAGATTATCTGACAAATGTTCAATATGTTAACAATTGATACCAATATCCAGCTTCAAGCTTAATGTATCCGGCATTGTATGATAGCCAGACTAGGATGCCATAAGTAATTTGAGTGTCAATTCATCTTGTCACGTGACAAGGTTAAGCAAGTATTGGCAGTTTTCCTGGCACTGGGGGTTATAAGTGACTGTGATGTGTTGTTTGATGGTTCCCCAGACACAGTGCTAATAAGACCAGGATAGTCCCCCCTCAGGTCTGGACCTGAACCTCTTATAAAGCCCTTGTTTAAATGTGTTGGGGTTATACAGTAAAGTGGATTAATGAATAAAAGTAAATGTCTTATATGAATCATATGACAAATAAAATGTCCACGAAAGTGTTTTTCTGAAAGGCATGTGAATGTTACCAAATAGTTAAAAAAAAAAGCAGTTTTGGACAAGTTATCAGTCACAGACAAAAAGTATGTATTCTAGTACAATGGCCTAGGAGAGTGACACTATTAATTGATAAAGGATTTAAGTTGATATCTTTTGTGGTTGACTGTATTGGTCTGGGGCATATAAGACAGAGTTGTTGCAGACCTCCAGACAGTGCAGGGCAGGATAGCCTACACCAGCAGATTGCCAGGGGCTGCGCTATAAAGCACACCAGTAATTGGCTACACTGAAATGAAAGTCTGCGCCTGACAGTGATTTATGTCTATATAATGTGTAGACACACAAACAGCCACTGCATTACATGAATTACAATGGCAACGTGATCCTAGTTATAAAGTGATTTCATATTGACTGTACAGAAAATGAACAAGTTTGTCTATTCGTACTTGTCCATTGCAGATATGATGTCCATATCTGTATGCCTATTGTCTATTTCACTGTCCCATAAAACACCATTTGTGCATTTCCCAGATAGATAAGGGTTCCCCTCAATGATCCCCACACTATTGATCAACCAGTAGCCCCTTCAACGATCCCCACCGCTATTGATCAACCAGTAGCCCCTTTGTAGTTCTCCTGCCAAAACACAAGATCGATCCTTTTCTTTGCGGAGATAATTTTGACAAATTTCTTGTCAGATTTGATAAATGATAGCACTTAAGTTTTAATTAAAATGTCTGACACTGTTTGCATCAGGTGTTGTTGGATTGAGGGTTTTCGATGGATTCAAGGTGAATACTCCAACAATCCTTTTACCCTCCTACTTGGTGGGTAGCAAAAAAACTGACAACAATCAAACATTTTGCTTGGCTCAGAAACGCCTATCTTTCCTTGATGAAGAAGTATGACATAAGTATGTTTCTCCCACGCCACATTTTGACCTTTATATTACCTGAATATGGAAAATACAGTTATGATGATATCAAGTTATTTTAGTAAATACACATTTATTTTCTTTTGATGGTGATGCGGTTGTCTATATTTATGAATGTGACAGACCATCTGTTTGGGCGGCAGGGTTTGAGTAGGAGGTTGTCCTTCCTGCCGCCCCTAACAATACCATCAGCGTAATGGCAGCTTACTGAGTTCCCTGCTACTCATTCCACTCCATTTGAAAAGAAAAGGAAATTGAGACAACGGCCTTGAAAGTATGGGTAAAACAAGTGTTTTTAGAGACAGTAGATTTAATCATTGCCTCGTTACGGTGAGCTAGAGCCTGTAGGTGAGCGTGACAGGGCGATGGGCAAGGCGGTGGGCAGGTTGGCTTATGTCAGGCCGCCCAGTTCTCATTATCTGCTCCTGTAGCGCTAAGCCTTTACAGACCCTTTACAAACCGCTCCCATTTAGTGGGCTGTGTTGTTTGGCCAGATATCCTTGGTTTAGAGGGGCTGGGAGTGTGGTCAGTGACGACTACAAAGCCGCTGTGATCTGTGCGGATCAGTGGCCCAATCAGACAGGATGAGCCTTGCACCTCTTGTGCCCCCGGGCATGCGCTGGGAAGGGTTGACTCCGGGCCCAGCACGTGACATCCACCACTATGATACGCTTTATGCCTAACAAGGCCCTTTATCATTCTCATATTTTACTGCCACATAATTCATAGCAACCAACATCTTTTCTGTTGACGCAAAGACCGTTATTCCCTCAACGTGCTCCTCAAAAAGTCCTGACTACAAGTTCAGTAATCGCCCAAGATCGTGCAAGTTTTCACAGAAAGTCTATAGCGGTGATATCTGCGATGTCATCGCACTGCCTGATTTACTCTATCACATGGGCCCAGAGCAACCCACCGGTCCAGGTGCTTGTAGGCAGCACATGAATGGGTCAGGAGACTGACCACAAGTGGCACGACATGCAGTGCGGTTGGTGGGAACATGCCCGATGTGGTGCGAGGCAGCCGGAGATCGATGGGTGGTTGACTCCCCGACAGAAGCTGGCAGCGGGCGGCAGACGTACCTCATGGCAGACGCATGTTTCTCCAGCCCAATCAATAGAGCCAAGTCGTGTCCGACCTGCCTTCTGTGCGCAACCACCAATTGTCCAGGGGTGGCACTCGGGAAATCAAAGTCTAAAAATACTTGGCATACATCAAACTGTCGTATATCCCACTTAGGCAATTCTTTATACCTGTTTCACGCTAAACATCCGCTCAACCTTTTAGAAAACCTGCAATACCGGGTAGCTTCCTTCACCATTCTTTCATTCAAGCAATTATACTTGGTCATTGGTCACTTGGTCAGGAACCGTCCGGCGCATGCGCACTTCCTAATGATAGCAAGACGCTTGTTACAATTGAAATGTGAACACAATCTGAGATTTTCACAATTTTATAAGCTTTTCACATTTCAAATGTTACTAAAGCCTTATTGTGTCCGCTCCTATCTGCTCATATACCGTGAACCAACACATTCCTCCAACTTGATCTAGAAGTTTCCACCGGGCATAATGAATAGTTCAGACGCCCTTCTTTACTCATCATATCTGTAAGCTAGATAACACATAACACTTTCCATGCTCAGGTGATGAGGATCAACTGAACAGAGGAGATAACATTGATCTCTGTCTCGCCACTCCTATGATGAACTACAGGTCTATATACCTACTTATTCTCTTGATGGTTCTGCATTTGTTTACATGTATATATATATATATATATATATATATATATATATATATATATATATATATATATATATATATATATATATATATATATATATTGCATTATGTATATATATACTGCATTATGAAGATAAATTAGCAGTAACACAGACAAACAAACACAGGCACACACAGACAAACACACACAGACACAAATACACATTTATGTGTGTGTCTACACTCTTTCAAGAAAAGTTCCCATTGGTTATTCAACTTATACAGCGTTTATTTGTGGCAAAGATCTTTATTGATGTGCTGTTCATCTCTTTCAAGCATTCTAAACTGCTGACTCTTATAATGAAGTTATAATGAAGACGAGCTCTCCAGACTAGCAACAGCTTCATGCCAGACCTGTTAATCTACTAAGTCATATGATGGAGGCCCACCGCCCTAGGAACAAGTCAAGAACTAATGAATTCCTGCGGTACTCCCATAGTGTTTGCGGCGCCTAGCTGCGGCAAGAAATCTGCCTCTCCCACAAGAAATGTAATCTACAGCGTCAACCTCAGTCATATTTACTCACTCCCACCTCCCCTTATCGGGACTGCTCAGATTTCAGTAATTAGACAAGAAGCCAAAGTTATTTATGTGTGTCAACACTTTCCCTTACTCCAATGAGGGCACATTTTATCGGTGGAGTGTCCAAGTGATCGAAAACAAACCCAATATTCAAATGACGACAACCAAATTGAATCAGACATGACTGAACTGATTAATGCAGAATGGAGTTAAGAACTGTGCTAAATGTTAATAAGAATGGTGGTGGGTTTATTGACGACAAATGTTGTTCCAATGTTCTTTAGCATCAGAAGACGGGCCGCTTTGATTAATCAGAAATAGGAGATACACCATTTTATATGGGACAAATAATTCTGCTTCAAATTCAAAACGTGTAATAATATACGATATTGGTTTTCATTGATTTCTTGCTTCAGCTGAAAATGTGAGCAAGTGAGTTTCTTGATGTTTTCTGCTGACAAAGACCGCCTATGGGCTGACGTATATCGTGTTTTATTTACTGTTCACCCTATAAATGACACTAAAGGCTGTGGTTTCAAACATCGATGACAAGTGCCAGGGTATCGTACGAGGGGTGACAAATAGATAACGATTCCCAATATTTACCCCATATAGCTTACCAGGCTGTCTCACTTCCCAGGCAATGCCGCTTCCATATAGTGGTATGTCAGTCAAACACTGCCGTGATATAAGGCGCTGTGCCAATCAAATACCACCGCACTTTAGAGCCAGGCCAGGCAAATATCTTCACTGTTCAGTGTGAAGGTTTACCCACCCTGCCGCCATAGTGTTATATAAAATGCACCCTTCCACCAGAGTGTCATGCCAAACACTATTCCATCACAATGTGCTATCAAACACCCTTCCTTCACTCTGTTATATCAAACACCCTTCCTTCATACTGTTATATCAAACACCCTTCCTTTACTCTGTTATATAAAACACCCTTCCTTCATACTGTTATATCAAACACCTTCCTTTACTCTGTTATATCAAACACCCTTCCTTCACTCTGTTATATCAAACACCCTTCCTTTACTCTGTTATATCAAACACCCTTCCTTCACTCTGGTATATCAAACATCCTTCCTTCATACTGATATATCAAACACCCTTCCTTTACTCTGTTATACCAAACACCCTTCCTTCATACTGTTATATCAAACATCCTTCCTTCATACTGTTATATCAAACACCCTTCCTTCTCTCTGGTATATCAAACACCCTTCCTTCACACTGTTATATCAAACACCCTTCCTTCACACTGTTATATCAAACACCCTTCCTTCACTCTGTTGTATCAAACACCCTTCCTTCACACTGTTATGCCAAACACCCTTCCTTCACACTGTTATATCAAACACCCTTCCTTGACTCTGTTATATCACACACCCTTCCTTCACACTGTTATGCCAAACATATTTTAACATACATTGCTCTATTAAACAAAACCCACCACAACAGTGTTATTATATCCTGCAACCAAATGTTAATACCATATAATGTTATACCAAATAAATCTTTCCATCACATAGAATATAAGATTCAATATAACCTGCATAACATAGCACTTTGCAATGCTTCATACAGCTACCATATCCTGAAAAACAAAAAACAAGAAAAGGTCAAGTGAAATTAACATAACAACAATGTATTGGCATTTGAGTAACTGACCATGACTCAAGCAAACGACATTGACAGTTCACATATAAATAACCACGATTCACATCGATTGCATCAAGTCATTTGCATGTCCTTAGAATGTTAAACTTTTTTTTGTCATTCACAATCTACTCAATGAATAGCATAACATTTCAGATAAAGAAACATTCCCTGAAGCTGCACATTGCAATGAAACTACAGCACCTCAGAACTACCAGAGACACCATTATGGGAGTTCTACCATAATACCAACTGAATAGCCAAGAAGGATTTCAAAGTTTTATCCCATACTTTGATTTGAATTAGTCTCTAGATGTAAAAGTTTTGTCTATCTGGGGACCAGATGATGTGGATATGGAAACCAGTGCCTTCTCTATGTTAATCTGGACACCGGCCAGCGCATTACTTAGGCATTAATAATATATAGGTATTACGGACACAAAGGGATTCCTTTCTAATTAGACAACGGTGGGACACACAAAGGTTAACATACATCAATTACCGCTATGTCATGCAAGAAAAGGATACTAAAATAGCACTTTGAGAGATTAGTACTTAATACATAAACCACAAACTGGCTTCAGAACCAATTAGCAAGATTAGAGATATTAACCAACTATCTGGTTTTGGGTGTTCACATCAAGAACGCTCTGCTGGCTTGTTTAAAACATTCTATCACACAAAGTATTGTATGAAGAACAGTTTCCTAACATAATTTAGAAATAAACAACAAACAGAAATGAAAAAAAAAATACAAATACTTTTTAAGTATCTTTCTCTGAATTGCATCAGATATATTACAATTAATGTTTTAGTAACATTCTTAAGGGGCTATTCAAAACATAATAACAATGATCATAACATAAACTTTCTGGGCGATGAGTGGGCCCAGTGCGGGGGATTAGACAATTGAACACTGTTGTGTTCGGAGCGCTTTCACACAGTTTATTTTTAGACAAAGTCAATTGTTATTGCGGGAGCCAAGCTTTGCAAACTCTTCCAAGAAGATGACTGGAAATAAGTTAACATTTGGTCAGGTTAACATAGTAAATCAACATTATAAATTGTTTAGAAATGATTATTAATTCTGTAGCTGAGTGAGGATAAGGTGTTTATGGAAACTCTGAAATCTCTGCAACTTAAGCACAAATAAACAGAACTAAACAGAAACAGGACTAATGAAAATCCTGGGATCCATGATATCAAAATTATTTGAGTCTAAAAAGTCTTATTAAACCTGAAGTGTGTTTACCAGAATTCTAAACAGGATTTCATCAGATAAAATACTATTGGTGATTGTTATTGTAGCAAACTACTGCACATAGCCTACACAAGGTATCCTGAGATAGTAACATTCATTAGTAAGGTGCAAACCCTATTAAGCCTCATCAACACTACTATCATTTGTTTCCGGGCAAAGTGTCAACACAATTACAAGTTAACAGCAGGCTGTGGAGGGTTAAAACAATTCTGTAGCAACCAGATACCTTCCACGTATGTTCTTAAGATGACTGATGACATTATCATAATGTCTATGCGAAGATTGAATGCAGTCTACAGTTATGATTAATGTGTGTGATATGTTGTTGGTTTTATCGTTAATGACAGGTTACCATGTCATCAATTACTGACTTGGCAGCAAAGTAAGAGTGTAAAATGGTATAAAAGAAATCATGCCTTACATGGGCGTGCCATAAGGTCATAAAACCATGAAGAAAACAGGTTATTTCCTGGGGTAATGCTGCATTATTGAAGGCTTTTCTCACCAGGAGCACAATTAGCTACACACTTCTCCCAGTCTTATTTGTCTAATGACTCGGCCTCAGGTCTTCTATCTTGCAGTCAGCTTTATGACAAACAATTGACAAAGTCAGACTGGCATGATTCAATTATAGCTGATCTATGTTTTAAGGCATATTGTTTCCGCGCCCAGGATGTGTGAAGTGGCCACTCTTTTAAAAGTTCTTGACCAACATTGCGGCAATGCAAAGGAAAAGTTGCCTTTTACCTAGATAGAAAGAAAGCGTTTAGGTTCTACTCTTCCTTGCTTTGAATGCGTTAAACTGAAATAGGTTAGACATATAAAAGATTCCCTATTTTCTTTTATTTGACAAGCTTTGTTCGGGTTTGATAGGTAGTCAGCTAACTTCAATTGGGAGGATATTGTTACAAAATATGAGCATGATCTATAATTATTTATCAGTCATCAGATGCAGCATATTGAAAAGTATAATAGAAAGTATATAAAAGAAGACATGTGTCCCCAAAATACAAATACTGTTAAGTAATCTGTATATAGCAATACCATGAATACATGTACACAAGAACATATAACAATTTGATTAGACATTTTGTTGTATTTGAAGTTCCGTTTTGATCTCGGTTGTGTTTCGCATATTTTTACATTTGACAATGATATTTCCATAATATAATGGTAACAGGTTTATCTTCAGCAAGATAACAAAAAAAACCTTTTCTCAATTCATAAGTATTTTTGCTTAAGTGTTCATGAAGCTATTCCAATGAACATTTAAACATCAATACCCTAACGATGAAATTTTATATGATAAGGTCGTTCACATCTATAACCATTTCAGGAACTAATATCACAAACTCTATATTTAATTGTGAGTCCTTTTTAACTCCCTTTACAATATAAAGAACAAATATAATCTGCTGGCATTTATACAGAGGATTTAATTCATAGGACGAGTATCGTGTGATCTATTGGCATCAGTGACATTCGCCATTTATAACTGTGTTAAATCTGTCTGGTGGTCAGCTGAGACTGAAGTAGGTCAGTAACATGAGGAAAACCAGGTCTACTCACGTGATCCTTGACCAGAAAATATGAAATAAAGCAGTCTCTCAGACACTGGCTGTCACGTGACAGGAAGTAAACACCCATATTTGATCTACCCATTTCAGAGATTCTTTTAGCAGTCACATGTCATGCTTTCAACTAATCATAATGCTAAGATTCCGGTAAAGATGAAAGGATTGTCATTCATTCTTTGTTAGATGTCTCTACTACATGGAATGAATATCTTCTATTGCACGTTATGTTTTATTATGTTGCACCTAAAGTAAGTATTAATCATCATATCTTTTCTTTTTTGTTTGAAAAATAGGTTCATATTGACATTCTATGGAAATAGGTTTTAAGTCCATAGGATATTGTTGTGTGTTATGTGACAAAATAGACATTTCTGTTAAATATTTCATCATTTCACCTTTTTCATAATTTCATCGTCTGACACATATTGATAAATTATTAAACATGGAAATGTGGATTCTATTCTATCAACTTGTAGTTAGATATTTAAATAAGATAGATTTGATATGTGATTGAAATATGGTGAACTAAACACAAGTGCACTTTACTTGTGCGCTATGTCTGTAGGAGTTTATTTATAATGACGGATTGTACAGAAATGTTCCTATTTAATTTGTGGCTTACACTTTCTTTGCAATAGACTGCATAAAAAATGGCGATTCTATTTGTACGTAAATCAATTTTCGTGCATATCATTTTTACCTTGCTTAGGGCAACCGCCAGGCAAGACTTGCTCAATAATCAAAGCAGATATTTGAGAATGTTGGACAGATATCGTATTATCTCAATTCATCTATAGATGGATATGAATCACAGTCAGCCATCAAGGGTAATTTGGAAGCCACGGATCAAGGTTGGTTAATGTCCCACATAACTGATGCAATGTGCACATAATGTGAAAGATGTGGCACATTGACTTGTCATCAGCATTTATTATCTTGATAACATTGCAGTGTGGAATTAGACAAATGATATCAAGCTTGATTTATCCATCACTTATTAAGCAAAACTGCAATCATCCTCATATGCACTTGTCTTATCCAGACAATCCTCACCCCAGAGATTTCCTTTAAGAATCACACTAGTCTAGAAATTTTTATTAAGATCATTCACAGAAATAATCTGTCTTCCAGTCAGGCACTTTAATCCAATACCATGCCTTATTTAACAGTCTTTGTGTTTTATTAAAATGCAATCGGTTGTCAAGGCATCACGTTTAGACAGTCATCTGTTCATGACATGTCTTAAATTGGCTGAAGCGTCATCTTTGTCAGCACATGGGATAAGGTGAATATCAGATTTACAGCTTGAGTGAGTACAAATTCAAGATTACACCACTAAGCTCTATCACCTAGCTAACGATTTAATGCACCATTTCTGAGTTCAACACATTTGATATGGCTATTACAGCGGTATTGTAACAAAAACATCATAATCAGAACCGCTTCAGTTGCACTTATTTTTATTTTTTTTTTCAATGTACCCAATAGTATTGAATGGATATGTACATAGAAAACAACAAAATAACACAACCAAAGCTCAAGTAAATTTATCCTCCTTTTGTATATATTCGTCCCCGTTTGCAATATAACAAATAGGCGAAATAAGTCTAAAGGTAAGGGGACATGATATATTTAAGGTGTTCCCTATATATGTTTAACAAACCCACGCGTGGACTTGTTCACCTTACTTTATTGTTAATCAAGTGAGGTTTGTTTTGCCTTTGTGCATATATATTAGAATAGGTAAAGCTATCAGTTATCACCAAACAGAAACATATACAGGTAATGACTGAGATATACTTGTGTTTTGTTCCATAGCAAGAGGGGAAAGTGTAGCCACATTCTATTATGGTTGGAGACAGACCTGACCAGGCCGAGTCTAAGTTGATAACCGAATGAGATATTTATAGGCTGGCACCAACGCTATCAACCTAACACGATCTTAGGATTGTATTGTGCAGAATGTTCACCCAGTGTTGGCAGGGTGTATGTATGTGTGGATGGGGGTTAGGCAATCAATAGAAAAAGTGTCTGTCACTTTGACACCGCCCAGCTCATCTCAAGGTCATTGTAGTGGAGTTTTCCAAGTTGGCAGAACTCTCATGACCTTTGTGACCTTTGTCTACACTGGTTCCCGGCCCTTGTTTCATCATTGTCTGACACTGTAGCAAGAGTGCCCAGGGACCCAGGTGATTCTCCACCTTTTCTCACCTGACTGCCATTATATTAGAATTTCATTTCCACACTCTATCTGTTCCTAGAATAGACCTACCTTACACATACACTCTTTCAACAATCTGTCACGTTTCTGCGCACAAAGCAGCATGCATACCTTTCTTTGTATCTTTATTTTATGTGACACCATGATCACAATATTCCCACCTCTATAAATCAAACACATAAATAAATCTATATCTATACTTCACATCCCTCTTGCCTCCTGACTCTGTGCATCGCATAGCCACATCCGCTACTTAATACCCTTTAACTTTCTAAAGGTCTACTAACCCTTTGTGTGACATGGCCATAGTTATTACTTTAGTTTGCTTTCCCTGTGTCTCCTCACCGTTTCTGTGACATAGCTGTAGCCATTTCTTGTTACCTTCGTTTCCCTTGCGCCTTCTAACCCTTTGTGTGGTATGGACACAGCTATTACTTTATTTTGCTTTCTCTGTGTCTCCTAACCCTTTCTGTGACATAGCTGTAGCCATTTCTTGTTACCTTATTTTCCCTTGCGCCTCCCAACCCTTTGTGTGGTACGGACACAGCCATTACTTGTTACCTTTGCTTCCTCGGTTCCCCCTAACCCTTTGTGGCATCCCCTTAAAGCTGTGCATCTGACAATTATGTCCCTCCGATGACGTCACAGGTCAGGTAATGAGTGTCCCGAGCGATATGACTGGCAAGGTTTATTATTTCACATTTGACCCAGAATGCACCAGGTCCCTTCAGAAGTCACTGTTTTGAAGAGCATTTTGTTATGACGATATCCGGAGCCTTATCTTATCCGTGCCTATAGTCAATAGTTTATCCGAGAAGCTGATCGTCTCAGAGGAACCAAGCTCTTGCATCATCCGTCATCCCTCCCTCCGCTAAAGTGTTTGTATTGGTGTGAATTCAATATGTGCCTGGCCGTGTGTGTATCCGTGGGGGGCCGGGGTGGGATTAGAGGAGGAGACAGCAGAAGTAGGCAGTCATAATAACTGACCGATTGGGTTCTGTTTGTCCATGTCCGGGGACGTTCTCACCAATTTGGTAATAGAATGAACTGAGATTTGTCTCCTCTATGAAAATCGCTCTGTAAATATTGCCTCTTTAAGCAGTCACCAAAGTGACCGTCATGGAGTTCAGATGGTCTGGACGTCTTCAGAATTACTGTCAAGAGTTGGGGAATTTAGCAAAGATCTAAAAAGTGCTCCATCTTGTTTTGTTTGACTTGACAAAAGAATCTATTCCCTGGTTTCCTTTTAAAATTTCAGAAGGCATCTTGCCTTTGAAGTTGAAGGGCAGATATTTTCAGTTTGGATATTGACTGTTGGATGTTGGTGGGGTTGATGGGATGACATTTTCAAGTCAGCGCCAGGGTCGGGGGGTAGCGGGCAAGCATATTCATCACCCTTGCGACGTCTTACACACACCAATTGAGGTCTGCACACATCTGCGGCCTGAGAAAACAGAATAAATCAGACCAGTCTCAGTAGACCCCATCCAATGAAAGCAGCACTTGTCTGTAGGCAAGCGTGGAAGCAAAACCTTGTACCGGACGTCTTGGTTAGTGCTAATGTGGGGAGCAGCATGCTGCACCTCCGGACCCCGCTACTTTCTGCTGTCATGATGGATAGCCCCCAGACTTGATCCTTGTCCCGGGGAACCAAACACTTGTGTTGGGCAAAAGCCCCCCCTGTCCTGTCGTACACGCCTCCCTGCCGCACCGGGCCAGAACCTATGAATTCTAAGTGTGTGCCTATAGTTCTCTGCGGGACACCAATACACACAGGAAGCAACTTCCAGACATCATAACTGAGCTAAAAGGCAATATAAAAGACATCAACCCTTCGGGTCACCAGATTCGGTCCCACACAAAACACGTCTGAGAATAAGACCGTCTAAATCCTCTATTATGTTGATGATTTGATGCGTGTTACTCTTTTAGTTTGGCCATCCACTTAGCTTCTATACAATGTATTATTCCACATCTTCCATCCAGACACAACCTCCATACCAGGCTTGGGCAGATGTTTTCATATCTTTCCCATTGACTTCTTTCACCAAAGCACCCCGTCCATATTCCTCAAAGCACTAATTCATGTGTCTTTCATATTGGTGTGCTAGTAATACTTACCGGGTCATGTTCCTCATCTTCTCCGGCTTAATTCTCTCGCTCTAGCATTTCACCACTGCTTCAGTAACTGTGAGGAAGTTTTAGATGTTCTTCATTTCTCTAGATTTGGCATATGCATTACGCGTTATACCTTTATCTCTAGAGAGAGAGAGAATATATATATATATATATATATATATATATATATATATATATATATAGAGAGAGAGAGAGAGAGAGAGAGAGAGAGAGAGAGAGAGAGAGAGAGAGAGAGAGAGAGAGAGAGAGAGAGAGAGAGAGATACAGAGAGACAGAGAGATACAGAGAGACAGAGAGACAGAGATAGAGACAGAGAGACAGAGAAAGAGAGATAGAGAGACAGAGACAAACCAATACTGGAACTATCATTTTCCTCACATATTGTAAAGAAAAATAAATTTCCTGAGCAAATGTTTAGCCTATGAGCGGATGACCTTGACCTCTGTGCAGCGTCTTCGGACAGATGAATCTTTCACACAATAGTTCAGGTTGTGAGTCTTATTACTTGGAGAGAAACAGACAGTTGGTGGCCAGATTTAGCCTGCCGCCTATAATATCGCCCGGGTTAATCCTTCTATGGGAACGTGTGGTGTCGGCGGTGGCTTTAAATTGATATTGATGAAGGGAAGGATTTCAAGGTCCTGCCCTTACAGTTGAACACTCATAGCAAACTGGGTCAGGAGCAAATGTAACTATCTCAAATTGATGCCTCCACTTCACGATTTAAATGCAAGTATTCATTTTCAGTCTTGACAAAAATATTCATTTTGCCAGTATGAGCACACATACAAGTTTTAACATGAAAAAAAAACACATGAATATTAGAGAATGTTATGAAGACAAAAGGTTATTGGATATGTCAGTTTATATGCGAATACAACAGTTAACACAAATTATCTTTAAGAAATTGTGAAATATGTAGATATACAGTTACATAATTATGTCTCATGTGTCATTGAAACTGTCATAAAAAAGAATTTTGAATTAAGGCTTCATTCGATGATTAGAAAAAGTGAATTTTGTTCATCTTGGCTGTGTAATTAAAATGAATGTATACAGAATTTTTAACAGTCTCTCTAAACTCGGTCAGGATTGCTTAGAGTAAATATCAGTCTCAAATTCTTGCTTTGCTAGTTTTTAAGTGAAACTAAAGGTAAGATTACAAAATTTAGACCTTTGCATAATGGAGCTTCGTGTTAACATTTGAAATACAGCTTCCCATTTATTTAATAATAGTAATTAATATTACAATATCACCTGTAAGAATAAACTCTGGGATTAAAGTTTCTCTTTTTTAATGTTTTAGATTAAATGCGGTTTTCTAGAATTAAGCACACATGATAATAAGATACACATGTCTATAAATATGCACTTTCATTCCCTATCATGTTGGGGTCTTCATAAAATGAATGTTACATTTTTCAAACATCCTATTCGTTTGTTTTGCCTTTTCAAAATTCCGGTCCAAAATGCAATTAACGTGGGCTTCTCCGGGGACGGACTTGATAGAATCCGCCCTCAGTTCATTTATTCGGTTTTATAAAGCCTGGACTCATCGCTCCTGCTCATAACAGACCAATCATCGGGATTATTCCTCGGTAGACAACCATAAAATAGACTTCACCAAGCCACTGCGACTTTGCGAAAAGCCACAACTGCATGTTGAAAACGGCGGCAACGGGAAAGCGGTTTCTCGCATCGCGCGGTTATCTACACTTGATTATGTTCCATATGCATGCGCGATGTGCATAGCAAGTATGTACTGCTTGTATAAACGATCTCTGAGAGACCAAGATTGGTGTTATTTATTTCATTCTGTGGGATTAGGTTGAGCCCCACAGAAGGGCAATCATAGACTGAGGGGGCCTGTGTCCTACTATAAATCAGCACCCCGCCTTGTAGAGAGCTTACCAATGTACCTGGAACCGTCGCTCTACCTGGCTCAAACTCATCGAACTAACCCCATCCCACGGGGACACCCTCCATAATCAAACCCATGCTAAATATATGCATGGCCTTCTGGGTTATAACCCAGGCTTTGTATAAGGTATTTGTAAAGGGCTCCCTAACTATGTTTGATAACCCTTTTATATTAAACGCCTATCCATAGTTCACCGTGTATGACCTTGTGTATGACCTTGTGTAAAACAGAAAGTCGACCTCTTACTCTTTCACAAAAGCATAAATCATGTTAAACATCTGGTGCACAACTGCGCTTGCACATTGTCACATATTGTCTTAAAAGAAAGGAACTATGTAAACATCTGGTGTACAACTGCCCTATTCCACATCTTGACTTATTGAAAGTTTGAGATTGAACACATTTTCTTATAAGCGCACTAGATAATGAGTTGCATTCTAAATTTGATATACTTAGTGAAAAATTAAGTTAAATATCATTGATTGATTAAATATCATCGATTATATTTTATCAACATCGCCTGTTAACACCTTAATATCAAAGTTGATAAACATACGCAACCATTTTAATGAAAAAATGTGAGATTTGACCAACTCATCTTTATGTCTGAAGTAAAGATTTTCCACACTCAAAGAATCGTCCGAAACAGACCACACCAGACAAAAATACCATAAGGCTTGCCAAGCCCCGATCCTGGCCACAAGTAGAAAATGCATCCCATATCTGCAACCATTCTTTTGCAGTGTCAATTTCATTAGCCTGGCTCCATAGCTCGCCACTGCTGCAGAAAACTGCCGGTTTTATTGACACCTTCCTCCCGCAAAGTTGACCCCTTCATTACTAGTTTTTTCTTCTAATCTCAGGGGGCCATGTAGAGGTTAGTTAGGGTTAAAACAACGATATGAGACCCGCTGCCTGGGTACGCTGAAGTCATATTTCATCAGGCGGCCAGCCACTGACCACCTCCTCTGGGACGACACAGCTTGAGGGGGTTTACTTCAGGGCCATGCAACTGGTCAGGGAGAAATTATACAAGGAGATTCTAAAGGCTCTCAGCTATATCGTTAAATATCTTTGATTTTATATATGAATTATACACATTATTCCACTCGTGTATTTCTATGTGATATGTTTTATGTTCCAGTATAACGCGACTGCCAGTGTAAGCGACATGTAAATATTGAATATATATATATTTTTATATTCACTTGTTTTAAATAAAATGAGAACCACTTTTATCAAGTGAGAAAAGACCCCAGTCGAAGGTGGTGGTCTTTGCAAAACTGCAAACACTCGCGTGGCCGGCGTGGCTCGTAACAGGCAACACTAATCTTGGTTTCAATACTTTATCTGCAAATTACAACGGTCTGTTTTCTCTGGTGAGAAATAGAAGAAATCCTTGCCACTAATCGATACAAGACCCCTACGCTATTGAATGGCGTAATAATAATTCAATTAGGATGAAGTGTCAAAATAATTTGGTTCTCTGTCACTTGCAAAGCAAAACTCATCCCGACTTGCTCCCAAACTTGACATGTTATGCAACCAAATAGAGCTCCAAGCAAAGAAGTGCGTCTGACCTTCAGCTTCTGGTGGCATGTAGATACCACACCTATCTCATTGCCTTCTTGTCAAATGAGAAAATAACAAATCCCACTCTTCAATGCCTGCCCAGCCACTTCGTGAGCCTCCATTATACAAGGGTATATGTTGTGCTTAAGACGCTATGACTCTTGAAATACGATGAATAATCGTAGAAAATAACATGGAGATATTTTAATATTAATATTGCTTCTCTTATTCAGATATCAAAGAATTGTTGTTTGCCCTTGTCTTCCTTCTGTTACCGTAGGATATGAGATAATATGATACATTGATAAGTCAAATAGGTATACATCATATAACAATGGTAATCCTATGATTACGCTACAAACAATGATAATTACCCCAAGCAAACAGTGATTATCCTTATAAACGGACAGTGATTATCCTCAGAAGCAAACAGTGATTATCCTCAGAAGCAAACAGTGATTATCCTCAGAAGCAAACAGTGATTATCCTCAGAAGCAAACAGTGATTATCCTCAGAAGCAAAGTGATTATCCTCAGAAGCAAACAGTGATTATCCTCAGAAGCAAACAGTGATTATCCTCAGAAGCAAACAGTGATTATCCTCAGAAGCAAACAGTGATTATCCTCAGAAGCAAACAGTGATTATCCTCAGAAGCAAACAGTGATTATCCTTATAACCAAACATTATATTAGTTCTCAAGGTAACAATAAGCTTAATTGATTAATTGACGAGGGACGATAAGGACACATAGACATTTATTTTGTTTATATCACACGAATATCCGGTATAACTCCTTTCTGATATTTATATCTCCTCCGTCCAGCAGACAGACAATGTATTGTGAGGCTCCATACAGGTGCTGTAACAAGGAGATATAGTTATCTTCCTATACAGTATATGGTCAGTTGTCAAGAAGACAAAGTTACCCTTCTCAACGGCCACGTGACCTGATGGATAATGGACACCGGAAATAAGCTTTGTTAGGCAGTCGGCGGTTCAACATCCCCCGACAGTAATGACGCAGGCGCAATGCCGCTATCACCCTAATAGCTCATTATGAAACACGGAACAAGTTAGTACCGGCTGCAACACTGAAAAATTACCAGTGGGAACAAATATATTATTATACACATATGTAAATTTATATATATGTATTTATATTCGATTTCAAATTAATACAATGTCTGAATACCATTATTTACGTATTTTCAGGTTTAAAATATCGGCTGGTTCAATATCAAAATAGAATTATTTACAGGGGTTGTTAGTTTGACAAATCGCCATAAAAGAGCTCTTGAGGAACTTAATGTCAAACATTGATGAAACATTGTCCTGGTTAAACTAGGCGCTGGTTCTGACCACAGGGAGCGGAGGGGGTAGATCATGGTTAACAATGGGAGGCAGTGGGATGTGGCGATGGTGGTTGCCCCGCAGACATCCATGTCATGTTGTACCATTGTGTTGTGTCTATGCACTGAGCAGATATCTCCACATGACTGCTTATGTATCAGTGCGGGGTGACTGGCTAGCTCAGCTCTGTCATACACCGCCAATAGCTGCTGTATCATAAAGTCTCCTTGTCCTAAACCTGGCTCATCCAGAACCTCACATCAAAAAAAAAAAAATCAGACTCTGGGGCATTAGATTTTTATGAATGAAATAACGGTTACCACTATTAGGGAGTGTATTTTCTCAACAAATCTACTGAAAAAAGATCAGAGGTGCATGCACTTTATGCTATGAAAAATATATTTATACCTGTTTAAGATAAGAAATAGAAAGCTGTGTTAATAAGAAGCTGAATATCCATGTTGAGTTGCTGTCAGCCTTGCCTCTGACTCTACTATACCAACCCAATCGCTATGCACGCTTCACGGGTCTCCACGAGCATCTAGTCAGAAACAGAGTTATTTACCATCCAATAAAACATTTTCCTGCTCTACTCAAAGCAAATATAATTTTTGCGGTGTTTTGGGGGCCATTATATGAGGAATGACCAGCTTATTCAAGAGTAAAATATAGGGTGTGTTTGGCAATAGGTCGGGAAATAATATCATTTATTCATAAGAATGGATTTACTCTCAAATCCTACCAGTTGAAATATTAGTTTAGAATGTTAGGTCCATATGAAGCATGATATTTGAGTGGTACGCTGGCTTGTGATTCATGTAATAACAATAAACAATGTTCATGTTTTAACATGGTGTTGAACTTGGTGTTAAAGCACTTCTTATAATCAAGTAGGATTGGCGCATTTATGGACGCAGCGCTCACCTCTGTAGCTTTATCGACGGTGATTGGAGGTCATCCAATCAGCAGCCACTGGAAATAAACCCATAGACATAGATGAATTGTCCGCTTATGAATGATAATTAATCTCCATCCATTGCATCATTTGACTGTGTTATGAACAAGAAGGTTGATCGTGGCTGGTGGGGGATGCTTGATTACATTGGAGGCATTCATCACAGACACACGATAAGCCGTGTAACCTGACACCCACCATTCCCCTATCTTTATATGTCACCATCAACCTATTCTTCTTGTAATATTATAACCCCACTTCATATTCCTGCATTATGTATCATAAAACAAAATCTAATAACAAAAAAATGCGGTTGTGCAACATGACGTTGTTTTATAATTTTGTCATGTTGCACAAAAAAAAGTTTTGATTAAAACTTATTTCCGCTATTGGAGAGGAAGTGATATATATTTTTTTTAGAGCAGGGGGAGGTAGTGGTGGGGCAAGCTATGCTGGAGGTGTGAATCTTTTACATGTAGCAAGTACGACAAGGCTCACACCAGTCGTGTAGACATTGGTGCAGACACCAGCATACAGATGAAGTGTCTTCTCCGGTAGAATGTGCACCCATCCATCCATCTTCATTAGACTGACATGTACACCAGCCATGCCACTACTGGTCAGCCCTCAGTATCAAACTCTCTGACTTACACAAAACTTTCCTTATTAGCTTTTGGGCCGAGGGACCCTTGTGGTAAACCATTGAAGATGCAACAACATTATAGGCTGGTAATACTCACACACAAAAAAACGGTAAAATATGTAGAGTACTCTTGTTAATATTTCTGTTGACAAATGTGGTTTAGGATATGGAGAGCAAAATAGGCGATATTCAACAGAAGCCAGTTGCGCTTTGAAGTTAGCTTATAGTGAGCTGTGCCTTAAGTTAATACTGTGCTGCATTTATAGGAGATGCTTCTTACAGTGAGAGATAAGTCAGGAGGTGATAGGAAGAACACTTTACATTTGTCATACATACATAAAGGAACAAGCAATTCATCAGACCTATGTCAACATTTATCATGGATCATCCCAGCTTTTCTTCACACCAATACCTATTGACCTCGCGAACAACAGCATGGTGCGATAACCTTGGACATGATGACGTTCACCAAATACTGGTGATTTGAGAAACCTTAATCAGGCATGGAGATAAAGGAGGTAGGATTGTGGGTGCGGTATCCAGTCATGATTCATGTTAATTAGCTGGAGGCATCCATCAGTTGTGTTAACTATTGGGCGTGCTATCGTGCTAGTAACCATGATGAGCACAGATAGTCCACGCTGTGTCATCACTCTCTCAGGATTATCTCAGACTTGCATACATAAATGTGTCCAATCTTCTCGCCCAATCCACACATAACCTCTCACCAAACAAACTGACAGACCGGATATTTACACCGCTACTTACCGCTAGGAAAACATGAAATACGTTGCAATTGATAACTTGGGATTGAAGTGAAAATTGCTTTCTTGAAAATACTGTTGAGTGGTAACACCCCTTCTATCAGGGCTACCCTTCAACCCTTTATAGTTGATTTGACGTTGAAACATGACTACCACAGAACCAATGTTCAAGGAAGAAATGAAGGAGAAAATAGTCCACAACCTCTTTCAGATAAAGCCGGAACCAGTTGATAAGTCCATTTTCATCAATATGAATGATTAAGTTTCATTGATTTATCATAAAATATTTTGGAAATTGAAATTTGGTGGGGAGTAGTTCTGTGGTTATGACCTGTTTGCGTAGTAGACAACCCATACAATGGCAATATGTGCCGAGACTGTCCCAAGAGTATGTACTAATTAGCGATTATTCTCTCACTTACATGCCGCTAATTACTCTAATTAATTTCATTGCCCCCCTTGGGTTCCTTTTTATGGCATTTATTGCGCCAAAATGATATAAACTCTATATAAAGGGTCCTTATATTGAATAATCATAAATTAGAAAATCAATGGAGGTGCACATAAATATAGTAAAATTCATAATCAAAATATGACTGATAGAAGTTGAATTCATGCCTTTTGGTTGATCTAATAATTATCAAGACAGCAAGATTGTAATCTCTTTAAGTATGATGTGCTTACTTTATCATGTGAAATTCATATGTATTCAATCTTAAATGCAATGAAATGAATGCAATGATTTAAAGACAGTATGTATGGGCCTTGAATAATGAAATAATCACAGTATATCAATTACTGCTTTTATAAACGCCACTTGAAAGCATATGCCGTATACCCCAATGATAGGAGAAGTCTGTATCACCTTTCCCATGATAAATGATGATGTCAACAGCCCTTCAACTACCAAGTCCCACCAGAGGGCGGCGTGGAGTAGAGTTTGTTTGCTGGTGGCGGAGATCCTTGCATATAAAATTCACAAAAGGCGGAGACAATTGTAGTGAAAATGTCTTTATTGCAGTCTACATTGAATCACACCATCTCTCATAATTGCACAGTATATTTGTCTTTGTTTACGTCCATCAACAAGACTCCATTGCACGATTATATGTTAAGCAAGACATTATATTGGTAGTGTCTGGACTCATGATATGATATGATATAATATGATATGATATGATATGGTGTAATAATGTGGTGTAATAATGAAGTGAACCTGGCAGAGCTAAGGCTCAAAAATTGATGAATATGTTGAAAGTGTCAAATTGTTCCTTAACTATGGTGAAATGAAATGGTGTTTTCGGACCCTTCAGCACAATTTTGAGGCCATATCAGGGTGACTTATATTGGTTGACTAATGCATCAAGCTGGAATAGGATGGTGCAACATAACGTTAACGGTGGAGACTTTTTTTGTTCACCCTAAGTGGAAAACGCAACTGTTATCTGATTGGCTGTAGTATATACTCTTACATTTTAGAAAAAGAATGTTCAGAAATATTTACAGGCATTAGCGTCATTATATCAAAAATATTCTCAACAAAAATGATACTTGTTTTGCTATATATATATATATATATATATATATATATATATATATATATATATATATATATATATATATATATATATATATATATATATATATATATATATATAGTCCACTATATAGGAGTATTTATATTTATATATAGGAGTATTTATTTATATGTTGTGTTACTGTGTGGGAGTTTTGATTCAGCCTGTACTCTGCTCAGAGCTGAAGGATGTGACTTGGCGTCATGATGCGGTGGTATCAGCAGGGAAATGATGAGGCCCTGTTGGGAAATAAAGCTGCGAGACTGGGTTACAGGATTGACAGCCTTACCAGACAACACACCATACTTCCATGCATGTAGGTATGTTGATTAACCTGCCTGCGTAGCTGCCTCCTCACCTTGCTCGTCTCTGAGAGCCGTAGTAGCTCCATAACGAGGTGAACACAGCTTGGTAATCCTAGAAACTTAGGAAGCATCTCTCATGCGGATACACACCATACAAAATGAAATTGTAAAATTCAAGAAAGCATGTTTATTCATCGGGGCTATTTTGCCTGGCTGTGTATGCAGAGGCGCTGAGTTGTCGGTACATTGACCACTTGTGAATTAGAGATATCCTCTGTGTAAATGGATAAAGCATTGTTGAGGGAGCATGTAGTATTTGTAATGTTATAAATGCGCGGATGAATATGGATGAAGGAGCAAGAAGTGTGCTTTGCATAGAAAACATTTAATTTGTGGTTTTTGACGTTCCCCTTGTGAATAGTTTTGCTGGCGGGAATATCTTTGTTGTGTGGAAACAGCGCATTACATTGTGTCTGTTGTATGTACTGAGTCAATCTATGAATTAGCAATATTATGAACAACCTAAAAACGAGCCTAATTAAAATACTGAGGCAAAGAAACACATAAATGGCATCAACTCTATTTAAAAATATATATTTTACACAGAAGAGATATTTTTTCAATTTTTGTTTGAAATCTGTAATAAAACGATTTTAAAAGCCAATATTTGTTCTCTTTTGACAATTTGAGAGAATAAAAGAAAATGTTGAATGCAACATTAGATTCTGAATATCCATCTAATTTTTATAAACCATAAAGATTTGAATCTTAACATGAAATCTTGAAAGTCATTTGGGTACAGATTTTTCTTTTATCTCATATGAGTAAATTATCAGTTTTTACAGAAAATGATATTTTAAGTGGTGATAGAAACTACTTCATTCCTAATTTGAATACAAAGGATAAAGTTTAAGATTTAAACTCTCTATTCAAGGAGAAAAAAATGATAGCTTAATTTAGAGCGGAAATCAATGTCTTTAAAATAGAGGAGGATTATGGGAACTATTTGATAGGGTGGCTTGGCTTTGGTGGTGATATGTAAGACGAATGTGGTTGGAATAAAGAAGCGTTTGGAACATTGTGGCGCGAGAGTTGGTGGACTTGTGTTCTCGCCACAATGAGATGTCAGTCTGTGACACCAGCAAGCACCAACCACTTGTACATGTCATAGTTAAGTGACACCGCGACAAATCACAATCAGATAGCCCACCCATCCTGCCATCCTCTCTCTCTATCTACTTGATGGATTTGGCATAATATTTCAAGAAAACGTGGCAATTTGGAAAAGCAAACAGTTTGTCAGCAGTGATTGTGTTGTGGATGTCAGGCTGGTATAAGATGTGACGCTGCAGGTGATGGATAGAACATAGTGTGTCATTCTCCCGAAGACTGAGTTTTGAGAAAGTTACCCTCTGGCTTTGTGCTGTTCATGGACATTACATATTCCATTGACAGTTGATGATGGTCAAATAACTGTCTTCATTGCAATTTGATCTATGTATAACATGTTGTATTATTGCATATAAAATACAATAAATAAGTTAATTGTGATTTCTCTCTTAAAAGAAGATATATATTTTCTTATAATTAATTATGACCGGTCACATAAATTGCAGGATCTAAACCTTTGTGAATGATCAAAAAGAGGAAACGCATTCGTGATGGAGTACAATACATTGTGGAATTCAAGACTTGTGGGTTAATATAATCCGGGACCTTGGCGGCCTCGTTATGGTGAAGGGGTGTGCGATGGAAGTAGAACAGTCCCAATTATCGCCCAGTATGCTGTGGTATACTGCCAACAGGTGTCCTCCAGCAATCTATCATGGCTGGCGGAAGCTACAAGTTTAATATCCTCTCCACACCTCCTGCCCAACCTGACTAGTATTATTTGTTACAAACCTGTCTGCCTTGACACATCAACTTAAGCTGGCTTGATATATAGCATCTCCAAATATAGAACAATATAAAATTGGGACATTAAAGAACAATGTTAGGCCTCAGCAAAACAACCATTATATTATGTGGCAACCGAGACTGTAATGAGGACTGTAATCTAACTGTAATGGGACTTGAAATGAAATAAACCATTTAACCTCATTATAATCACTCAATGCAATGCTACATATACAAGAGCCATGCAGGCTTCTTTCCCTCATTTTATCATGTAATAAGGTGGCTTGCCAAGTGAGTTGTGAGGGGCCGTGACATTGCATTTGAGGGCATTCTCCGCTGCCTGGTGATAGCCGAGGGCCAGCCAATATATCCTGGTATGAAACAGGTTGACATTCTTACAAGTGTCCTTGTCTTTGAATATGACCTGTTAGAAAGTTGTGCTTGTTTCCCCCTGAAAACAGCTCAATGATAAGAATACATCCTATGTCTTAACATGATTTGGAGTTCACCTTTGGTATGTTTAAACAAATTGTTTAAACAAACAAGTTGTTTAAGACCTATGGTAATTTTAAACTGTGTGTGTGTCACCTTTGATAAATCTCCTAGGACTAGTTGGACAAATTCAAACATGTTCCATGTTATGATGTCATTAACGATTTGTCTGTGCGTTTGATAATGTTCTGTAGATGTGAACAGTGTTTACCCAGAACCAGAAGGTCCATAGAATATCTCTGTATCTCACAGCTACTCTACAGGCGGTAATCAGCCGCCTCCCTCCCTAGATGCCACACTCAGATTGGGGGGTCTGCCGTAGTTACCAGGCGAGGAGGGGTCTTTACTGCAGAGGTGGTATTATCTGACTATCAGGTGATTGATTTGTATAGATTTGGAGAATCAAATAGCAAGATTACCTCTATGATTGATTACAATGGTTTGAAAGGTACAAATCTAACGCGATCCCTTTGTTTTCTCTCTCCCACATTGGAGAGTCAAATGTGAAGGTTCAAACATTTTCGTAATATCCGGTATGTTCTGTTGAAGGGAGAATTGACCTCAATACGCACCAAAATAGGAGATAAGATATTATCTTATAATTGTGTGTAGTGTAATAGCACCTACATCATTTAGATCCAAAACCATATTTCTTTTCAAGAGCAAATGTTGAATATGACCTTTAAGAAGAAGATGTTTAAATCAGCAATTAATATATTATGCAAAGCATTGAAGCCATGTTCTAACTGAGCTTATGTACAGTATAATGGTGAGGGATCGATGAAGATGTGTATAATTGACAGTCATGTGTCCTGGCAGGGGTAGAGGCCTGTCTAAGGCCTGCGGTGGAGCCTTCCCCAACTACAGGTGATCAATTGACCCATGTAATGAACCTGCCTCAGCACCCAATGGCTTCAAGCCGCAGACGAGAACCAACCACTAACACGTGTAGGAAGGGCCCTTTTTCAAGTGCGCCGTATATGGCAATGAACTCTTTTTTTCTTGAAGTGATATCGTTTGCAGTGATGTTAAAGCTGATTGACTTCCAAGCACCTTATGTTCATAAGAAGATGGTAGAGATATATGTATGTATTGATCATGGTTTCAACATCATAATTTTATATTGTTAGCTGCTCACTCCTGTCTAAAACAATATATAGTTTTAAGCTTAAGTTTTCTTTCTTTCCTCGTTTCTCAGTACTAAAACAGTACTGAGAAAATCCACGGTTTAATTAGAAATTTACCAATACCATTGTAATTGTGACCTCCACCAGGAATAAAAGGCAACTCATAACCTTTAGTAATCCTGTCAGTTTGCACCTGTCAATGGGTATCTTCAGTTAGATAAGTGTATACATACACAAACATGTAAAGCCTGGTTGCAAGTTGTGCACAAACGGTTTGTATGATGTTATGTGAAAGAACAGGTATAGTCAGAGGAACTGGTGGTAATAAGCTGGCGCTCTAACCAACTGCACCAGGGCCCGTGGCCTTATACAGGTATAGCTAGAGATCACCACACTGTTAATTTCTATAAACAATATTGGATGAATATATCATTTAACTAATGGAGCTCACCAGACCCAAGGGTATGCCCATTAAATGCGATAATCGTGATTACAGTTTTACTCATGCAGAATATTTAATAAATGCAGCATTTCTAGTATTGGACAATTAATAGCTCCACAAAGAGATCTTATCTATTAATCACATCTTTGTTTTACCACCATATCAAATTTGTCAAAAAATCAAATCTGAATTAATTTTAGTCATCATTAATTAGAGACAGCTATATGATGATGAAATACTACAGATGAGAAAATACAATTTGAATTATCATGTTGAAATCAATATCAGCAATAAGACTATTTCCATTGAGTCTCCAGATTCAATTCATCATTACAAAAAAGGATAAATGTTTGATATAATGACGACATTTACTCTGAATATTTCATCAGTTGAATCTCGATGTGATTAATATACAGCGTGACTAATTATTGAATAAAATGGTGTCTCAAATTGCACCCTTGAATGTGCTTTATTATTAGACCAGGGCTGAATAAGGCGATTCTCTCATGTGTCCATGCTCTATGTATGCATAGACTGTTATATTCCATTGATATGTGATAACCTTATGAATGCGATCCAGCAATCCCTGAAATATAAGTACCACAATCAATATGGGTAAAATATCGTGTTTGACAAGTTATTAGGCGATGTGTTTGATATCCCTGTTTCTCCCTTCATCGTGAGAAAAGGGTGAAATATACTAATATATCCCAATAAATGCCTATTATTTCTCTCAGAGAATACACAACTGACAATATTTTTTTCAGGCAATTCATTTTAGAGTCCAGGTTTGATTTTTCTCAGAGCACGTTTGCCCGGTCACCTTCTGATTGCGCAAATGTTGCTCTCTCAGGCCTGTCACAGATAGTATGTCTTGAACTTAGCAATTCCAATTTGCCATTGATCTTTTTGTTAGCCGACATTCAGTCTCCTGGAATTAAGCATGTTCTCTTTGATGTGGGGCGGCATGACGAACCAAAGTGTGATTTTAGTGGGTGGCCTTGAATTTTGATTACTACATGAGAAGAAGGATTAAGGTTCATGTCCAGAATAGCATCTCCCCCTTTTTTAAATCCGGGAAATTGAATTATTATATATGCATGTACTATCAAAACAAATGACAAATGCATTGCTTGACTCCTATTTAACTATTAGCAAGATAATAAATTAAATCTATGACACAGCGGGATTGGGAGGTATCTCCTGAATGAGAAAATGTAATTATGATGCATATTTCACACTAAGTGGCTCAGTCGATGTTGTAAGCTATCTCTCGTCAAAAGACTGGCAATCGCTGAAACAAATTTACAAAATTAATTGGTCGATTTTGAGCCGCGGAGCAAAATCCATTTGAAGTCTCGACTTGCAAGAACATAAGTGTATAAAAAAAATGTTAAAATTCCTAATCAATATCCAGCCAACCCTTAATATTGTTAAAATGTAATACATTTTGAAATCTAAATATTTATTGACAAGGAACTCCCAACATAATAATGACAAGTGTGGGAATATTTTATGGGCTGGTTGACACAACAGATGTTTGGCCTAAAGATGTAAATACATTCATAGTGCTTTATCAGGCCGCATTACAAAACATTCTGATCCCTCTCATCCGTATGATAAAGACACACTGTTCTTTGTGTCAAATTATATTATATTGTCTGAATCTTACACATAAGATTGAAAAAAAGCTCTAAAAATCTGTTTCTAATAATACTAATAGTTATGTTATTTGGTGAAAAATAAATAGGACGCGTTAGAAATGTCACAAATAGTATGATATAATTCAAATAGATAGTCTTTGAAGAGTATGTACCTCCCTGCACTAACATGTAATTGTCAAATAAACTTACTGTATATGTAAATGTAAACAATTTATGTACTTCCATTTAATGATGTGGATCTATCAATATTACTTACTGATATGTTTTTACCATGTTTTATTTCTCACAGCAATTATATCTCATTTTTATTTCAAAACACAAAAATAAACAGATAAATACTACATGTTTTATACAGACTTCACAACATGGAAAGTAACGCGGACATAATGCAGCCCGGAAGCAAATTTTTGGGCATATATGTCAAAAGTGGATATCCGCAAGATTGATTTGAAACAAGTATGATACAGTCTGGCATCATATTTTCACAGTGCATTAGATAGATGCCAAAATGTTAGACTTGTAAAGTGTGCACATGGATCTTCGTCAGCAGATTGGAATGATTATTTATGTATTGTACCATTGCCTCCATACAGACTCGTTTTATCAGGGAACAAAAGATGAACATCTGATAGGGTTATATTGTTTTTTCCTCTATCGTCCTATGCCTTGCATTTATTTCATAACTCATAGTCGCAGTAGTCGTGTGGGTAAACCAGTATAAACAGGGCTCCATTTGGGCCAGACTCAGCAAGGCCCCAGTTAGACCAGTTTAAACAAGGCCCCAGTTAGACCAGTTTAAACAAGGCCACAATTAGACCAGTATAAACAGGGCTCCATTTGGGCCAGACTCAGCAAGGCCCCAGTTAGACCAGTTTAAACAAGGCCCCAGTTAGACCAGTTTAAACAAGGCCACAATTAGACCAGTATAAACAGGGCTCCATTTGGGCCAGACTCAGCAAGGCCCCAGTTAGACCAGTTTAAACAAGGCCACAATTAGACCAGTATAAACAGGGCTCCATTTGGGCCAGACTCAGCAAGGTCCCAGTTAGACCAGTTTAAACAAGGCCACAATTAGACCAGTATAAACAGGGCTCCATTTGGGCCAGACTCAGCAAAGTCCCAGTTAGACCAGTTTAAACAAGGCCACAATTAGACCAGTATAAACAGGGCTCCATTTGGGCCAGACTCAGCAAGGTCCCAGTTAGACCAGTTTAAACAAGGCCACAATTAGACCAGTATAAACAGGGCTCCATTTGGGCCAGACTCAGCAAAGTCCCAGTTAGACCAGTTTAAACAAGGCCACAATTAGACCAGTATAAACAGGGCTCCATTTGGGCCAGACTCAGCAAGGTCCCAGTTAGACCAGTTTAAACAAGGCCACAATTAGACCAGTATAAACAGGGCTCCATTTGGGCCAGACTCAGCAAGGTCCCAGTTAGACCAGTTTAAACAAGGCCACAATTAGACCAGTTTAAACAAGGCCACAGTTAGACCAGACTAAACAAGGCCACTGTTTGACCAGAAGAAACAAGGCCCCAGACAGACTAGTTTAAACAAGGCCACAGTTAGACCAGACTAAACAAGGCCACTGTTTGACCAGAAGAAACAAGGCCCCAGACAGACTAGTTTAAACAATGCCACAGTTAGACCAGAAGAAACAAGGCCCAAGTTAGACCAGAAGAAACAAGGCCCCGGACAGACCAGTTTAAACAATGACCCATTCAGACCGGTATAAACAGGGCTCCATTTGGGCCAGACTCAGCAAGGTCCCAGTTTGACCCATCTGAACAAGGCCAAAGTTAGACTAGACTAAACAATTCCCAAGTTGGACCAGTATAACCAAGGCCCCAGTTAGACCAGATTTAACAATGCCCAGCTGGACCAGTTTAGACAATGCCACAGTCAGTCGAGACCAAACAAGGCCCAAGTTAGACCGGTTTAAACAATGCCCCAGTAAGACCAGTATAAACAAGGCCACTGTTAGAGCAGGCTAAACAAGGCCACTGTTTTAGACTAGACTTAACACGGCCCCAGTTAGGCCAGTATGAACAAGGCCCATCATTCATTCACATCAATATCTACCCTCACTCAGCGGTAAAAGCTTGCCACTTAAAGTTCATCAATTTAATCAACTTGATTTCATATCATTTAAGCAACCAGAACAAACCGTTTTCTATCCTAATTTAGGCCGTCATTGCAAGATAAATATTGCAGTTTTTATGCCCCTTTTAATGCTCCACAATTAAATTAATTATTTTCCATTATCTTAAATATTAATTAGGCAAAGCCCTGAGGACTGATGGGGATGCAGACGCTTTTTGTCTCAGATTCATGACAGTTGTTGCGTGCGTCCTCCACTATTTATCAAATTGCTCAATAAACATTGTGATTACGTGTCTTTGAAATAACCAATTCTACATATGCAAATCCCCCAGTGCCAAGATATGGATCTTGGGGTCGAGAACAAACTCTAATCTGTGTATTTGCAAATATTTTGAGCTCTATATTTTGATTATTTGATATTGAGTATTAACACATTGAGGAGCACATTAAATTTAAAAACATCTTGTAGGCAAGGCGATGAAACATATTGTCAAATGAAGTACATTAAAAAGGTATGAATATTTGCTAATAATTTTACCTTTATGTTTTGAAGACATGGCTTCATACATGTTTAACGTATCTGTTCAATATCACCATGTACCAACTACGGAATCATCTGAGATTAAAGTTAGAGCACGCCTAATGAGCTAATTAAAGAAAAGATGCAGGTCAAAGTAAAAGTCAAAGAATGAAGTACCATTACGAGCTCTTTGGTGTGCTAATAATTGTTGTTAACCACAAAGTGAGATAAAGTTCCAGAAACGATATTGCTTTCCTGTTAACTTGGGATGTTATTATTTTTTTACCATTTAACCATGCTTGCGTTTTTACTAGTGTTCCAAACCATCACATTAGCCTGTATATTGTTCTGAAAGACCTGGGTTGGAAGAGAAAGAATTCTATTATGGTAAGGCTGCATTGGACTCTTGATTCAATATCTTACATAGTGCATTGTGTATGACACATACAAATCTATAATAGCATTTTGATAATATCCTGCTGCGCTCCAAATATGGCTATTTGGTTAGACACAGTTGGATATGGCAGTTTGTAGCGTGTTAGAGAATGCTTGGTGAGAGGGAGATGGTGGGGCGAGGGAGGTAAGAGACATAGTGATGTCAGAGATTGCGACACGGGTCAAGCTCTATCGGGCACGAGGGCCATGTAGCCAATCTCTGCACCCTCCCCTACAACAGTTACAAATCACATCACAAACTGACTGCTGATAGATCTGATATGGGCTGTGTGTTAGTCCGGGGAGCGGCCCATACTCACCCCGCAGGAGGGTGTGTTCACCCTCTGAGTACCATTAGCACATCCCCTTTTATTGCGGACCACTTTTTACCTCGTTGTAGATTTAGATAACTGATTGCAGAAAGATAGAAGCTTGTGATGATAAGGTTGATAAGGCAGGTTGGTAATTATGCTTAATGATACAGAGTGAAGCAGAAATGTTATCTGTGTGGATGCATGTGGCATTAAGGCCGGATCCAACCAGGGGATGAGAAGTGGCAGACCGGCAGGCATGCTGACGGATGGGCGCCCGGCGGATCATGCCTCATCCACGGCCGGTTGCCTGCGACCCCGGGGTCGGCCACGGAGTGCCCGGGGGCCCTGATTTACCGTACCCCAACCAGCCTACCCCCATCCACCCGTATCGGGCCCTCATATTTCTCTCTATCGCATCACAATCCTCCCCACATTCTATTGTATTTAGGCGATTTCCACCTCTTGAGCCAGTATTGGGCTGTATTTGAAGCCAATATTTGCAGCTTGATTCATGGCAGGAGTGAATGGAGGGGTTCAGCGTGGGTCAGTCATGCCACCCTTGATATCTGCCCCGGCTTCGTTAGCAGCCAGAATTACTGCATCCGTGTGTGTTGGCTTCATACCACTGCTACTACAGCAGTATAAAGTGCTTTTTAGTCAGCCCCGGGCATTATATTTTCACCTAAACAAGACTGGCCAAGTATATTTGCTCTCTTGTAAGGCCGCTCGACTCCAGTCTATATCGGTGGTCGCACGCATGTAGAAATATGCAGAACCTTCTGTGGTTATTTTGCACAAATAGAAATGCATCAGAAATAAACTAAAAGTGATCACATAAGTAACTATGTCTACCAATGACACATTTGGAAGGTGAAGGACAGACCTTGAATCAAATAGACTAGAGAGATTAATCTCAATGTCATCATTGATATTTGAACTAAGCTGATCTTGAATCTAAATAATGGTCTTTTGATAAAAAGATACTTTTATATTCGTGCTTATATGCATGACATTCGGGAGAGAATAATGATTTGAAAATATGTAATGCATTATCTTAGTGTAATTCCATCCAAACCGATTGATCGCATGATAACAAAGTCAGTGAGATGGAATTAGATCAGACATTGTTTTGAAACATTATTGTATTAATATTGAGATACGCGTTGCTTTGCATTGGCAATTCTTTGGACCTTCCCATGTTTATGACATATTATACAATAGGGTCGTACCGTAGTTGGTCAGAACAAGCTTGTTACCACCAATTCTTCTGTGATGATCAAAAGATTTTATTTTCGATTCCCGGTCATGTCGAGATTGGATCCATGTTACAATCTCTCATATGAGCTCAGACCTGTGCCTGATGGGTTTTCATTGTAAATCTGTGTCTGGATGGGACATGTCAAGGACATGCGACATAGCAATTCAGTAAGGCAGCACTATATATGTTACAAGTAGGTCTCATCATGATATGACTAGTTATGTTGAAAGTGACCTAAAATCCTAAACACAATTAACATATGATTTAAACCATCGACAATGACGCTTACCTTCTTCTTCGTTGGTGGTGCATTCTACAGATTTGAACCCAAATAATGACAAGTGTTTTTCTGCAGGTTATTTGTTTTACACTGCATGTATTATGCTAATATGTATGTAGTTAAAAATGTCATTCATAAATTGACACAGATGTGACTAACACATGTTAAATAAAATATACCATGATATCATATTTGAATAATCCTAATAGAATTAAAGTGTATTGAATGATTCAAGGTATATTCACGACTTATTATCAAAGATATTAATATGATTATATCACAAAAAACACATCATGGTAGGTCTTTAAATCTACCGAGAGAGAGATATATATATACAAATATATTCTTCACACTATACGCTGAATTGTATTTGTGAGCCTTTGTTAGGTTTGAGTTTTGAGAAACCTACAGGTACAGGTGAATACATAAACACAAATCTGAATCAAACGTGCTTGAGATCTGTTTGATATTTTCTTTCAATCAGTTGCCTTTCTTTACCCACACCTGTTCTTTCTACTGCCTTTTGTGTCAATGATATATTTCGCTGAACTAGAAAGAAGCATCATATATACTGGCTTAAATTCAGATCAATTACCTGCAGATGTACACAGCAAGCCTAAGGTATTTAAAGAACATTTGGATATAATGAGTTACGGTTGGTTTCACCCACCGGAAGTAACAATATTGCTAAAAGAACTGCATTATATCACCAAGTTTTCACGACGCTGATATCACCAATCAGCACTTGAGATTTGACAAGTTGATTGATTATTGCCAACCGACCACGTGACCCTGTTTTGACCTCTCGTGTTATCTCGTGAATGTGATTTCAAACGCAGGATCGATATCGCAATGAAATGAAAATGCTCCAAATAAAATGATTGATTCAACTTTTAAGAACATTTTTATGTCATGTCGAACTTTTCAAAATAATGCCGATATTGACATCAAATTCCAATTGTAATTGGATGCCATTCTCTTCCACACATTCCAAGAATTTGCCGATTATGTTTTGATAGAAGTGCTGATTTATGCCTTGCAACATTGTTAATGGGCCAAGAAATGACAAATTTCTGATTGTTCTTAATCTTTACAAGACATCTGAAAAACACTCTAACAAGCGAAATGTATATGATATATGTATGTATCATTTATGTATCATATATATATATATATATATATATATATATATATATATATATATATATATATATATATATATATATATATATATATATATATATATATATATATATATATATATTCATTTATTATATGACACCGTGAATATGACAAAAAGCAGTGAAAACCAGTATTTTGATATTATGGGATTGATTAGACAACCCTCCATTTAGAAAATATGACATATACGAGAGCACTATGATTAGTCCTTGCTTCATTCATATATCATTTGCCAAATGACGGCAGTTTGTTGGCACCCGGTTTTCTCCTTGCAGAGTACACTGTATTTATTGGCATGTGGGCAGCGACATTCTCACATTCTCACATTGGATCCAGCACAACCACCTGCCATTATGCCAAAGTGTTTTGCGCTAGCCTGAACTATGAATGGTATATCAATGACTGCTAATACCGTAAAGTGAATTTTTTTTCATATACACCTTTGAAAACATATACAAAAAGTTTACCGTCCCATTAAGGTTTGATTGGTAGAAGTCTATATAATTGGCCACTGGACAGTTTTTAGCACACAACTTTAGAACTGTTGAAACATGGTTATATGTAGTCGAGGCATTTTTTGTAAATTACTTGAACATGCATTTGTCCTTCTGAGCAATACGTGGGATTGATATTGATGTTTAGTAGGTAGAACATCTGAAGGACAATCAAAGTTGCAAAAATAGTGAAAAACTCAATCCATGAAATTATGTAAAAAATATATTGCCCCAGGCAGTTAAAGCAATCGCTATGGGTTTAAACCAATGTGAACCCACAAATGACCGTCAATTTGGCTTAAAAGACTAGTATAACAAAATGTAGTGCACATTATCAGACATTACCATATGGATTGAATGAGCGAGGAGGGAAACCCGCTGCGATACACCGGATGCTCTCACTGGAACACTCTCGCACATCGACACTCTCTTCATATACGTATTGCATTTGTCCACACAACGTGAGTGTTAAGGATCGGGGCGAAATGCAGAGCCGAAAAGATTGACATTCAAATATCGCTCCGAGCAAGGATAAATGGTAGCAAAAATGACAAATCTGTGGGCACTCATGCATGCACTTTACAATGGGTGTGGAGAATGCAGTAGATGCTCAAACTCGTGGGAGGAAGCAGAATATTGACATCAGCAAATGAACACAATCCCATTACACATCATGATATATAACCCTTCACTTTTACATGGTTTGCTTTTGATATTTTACTACAAAATGTACCACAGTTCATTCAGTTTATGAGTATAGATATTGTGGAAGAAAACAGCTTTTTTGGCGAAGGAGACATCCATCTTAACACTAAGCTGCTTAGCGCGGCGAAGCAATTGTTTAATTAGTATCTAATGAATGAGTTTGTCAGGGTAAAGGTTGCAAACTTGTAATTAGTTTGTGACAACGTGACTCATTTCACAATACATTTTGTTTGGGTTAGACAAAACGAATTCACATTTACAAATGTCATCATTCCCTTCTCATGTATGACGCATTTAATAATATGTTGATTCAACAACAATATTTTGATACTTCAGACAGGTTGTTTAGCATTTGATTTGGAGTCAATACTATTTTATATAGGATGAAAAAACTCAATGTAAACATGTCCTCACATTTTGATATCCATTTTGGACTGAGTCGGTTACATAAGTTATGAATCATTTAATGTAAATCTGGATATAAATTCCATATAGCCAATATCTCTTCTGAACAGAGATACTCTAATCTAAATAACATTTATGAATTAATTTTCTTAAGTGGGTCATTTTTATTTCAATTCCTTGTTCAGCATTTGTGAGGTCAAAAAGTAAAACAAGTGTATAATGTCATTGTAGGTTTCCATCTTGTTCTTGATTGTTGGTTTTTAAAACGTTTTTTTGTGCACTTCCGGTTTTTTTGGGTCATTTCAAAGAGGGCAACCTGCTGTCAGCCTTTGGTGTGGTTTGTTATAATCATACACTTTCTCTCATATCTCGACATTTATATCGACTCTAGTTTGAGATCCCACTTTCCGACATAAATGTTTTAATTATTTGTTACGATCCTTAAGGACATTAGATCATAAGGGCATAAGAATTTCACACAGATTGTTGAGATAAAAAGGTTGATTTCAATTTTTAAGACAAAAGCTTTATTAATTTTCAATATTCAAAACTAGATTGGTGTGCGTCTGATATCAATGTTATTTGAAAGACGAGGACCACATATCGTGGGATAGTCAATAACGTATGACCTTTAGACTATTTGCCATGTGGACATATAAGTCGCAACGAATATGAGAGGACACTGTGCAGACACAGAGGGCATTGACGTACTGTGTGATGTTACATGTACCTGATATCCTAAACTACAACATCAAACCAAACACCTGATCTGTCCTCTCAACACCACCTAATATCGCTCACCTTATATCCAAACTCCTATGTCTCTCATCTCAAATTAGATAGATAAAAAAGACCTGGAGAGCTTGTAAGACAGCTGTTTCTTGTTAATTATCTGTGTACAATCGTATGAACGTAAATAGCCACTGATATGTGTTTTTGATTAGATACAAATTTTCCCACAAACAATTTGACACGTCACAAACAAATTGTCTGATAAGGTCTTACTCCATAGAGAGGCTGAATTGCCATTATGCAGATTCACATGGGATGAAATGGCAATGAATCAGTAAAGTCTAACATCACAGCAAACATAAAATAATAATGGGAAACCTACTGCTCCCTGTTCCACACTTTGCCTGGTCTTTATACCGAGTGCCGGCTTGTTGTTAAGCCTGACGTGACTGGAATCGCAGTTATTCCCGAGTCATCATCGACCCAGGCAGTTATGTACGCCCAGCATTGGCTATACAATGGGGGATAAACATCTTTTGTGGGACACAGATCATAAATAATGGAATGAAAACACTTTTGTCGCTGCCGACCCATCCTGAGTTTACTGCATACCACACACGGATTCTAAATTCGGTTCCAGAGAGAAATTATCAACCACGGATTAGGAAATGAGGGGTTTGTGACAAAAAGTACCTATGGGTGGAAAACATATTCAGCAGTTAAATTCAATATAGGAAGTTCCTGATGTGCTTCCTCTCAAAATCAAAACTTAAAGAAACAAGCTCACATCAGGGACATAAGTAGTATTTTATGGCAAAACTATCAAACAAGTTTTACGTGTGTCTATTCATTTATAATGTCTTCATTCGATTGATAAAATGTTGGGAGCTATGACCACGACCATCTATTTTTATTGCCATACTAATATAATCAAACACAGAGTGAGTGCGTGTCCTTTGATATGCCTTGGGTAATATACACCCTTTGTTTTCTGTACTGATGACGTAGGGAAGGTGCACAGAGTTCAACTCAACCCCCAGTGGGATGTTTGTGGACATCGCTTGACCAAACCTTGTGTTGGAGTGTGTCAACAATACTGGAGACACAAACTGTGGCGGACGTTTGCATGGGATGTCAGGTTGAAACTTGATGTCACGTGGCCCCAGGGTGGCAGCGGTGCACCCAGCAGACACCTTTGATTGCACCCAGCAGACACCTTTGATTGTACTAAGCTGGCACAGGGAAGAGCACCAGATGTCAATCTATAGGTCACTGGTGCTCCAAGTACCCAGGTGATTCAATGTGCTCAACCACTCACATAAATATCATCAACTCTCATGATCAATAGTGTGAACAACATATTAATATGATGTATATCACACACCTTGTAGTTCATCTCTCATATTGTCCCTGATATGGAGTTATTTTTCATCAACTTCTTTCCATATTATCAGGTCATCAGAGAAAGCTATCATCTTTTTTTAGAGCTCATAAATTGAGGTGTTGATTATTTCATTATAAATGATATGAAACTGATCCTATAAAACAAATACCTGACGACAGGAAGTTGATATAGAAGACATATTTTAGATACCACCCAGACAGATTATGTTACTTATGCTAATTTAAAGGGCACTAAAATTTAAGATGTTTCAACTTTATTGAATTGGCTCAGTCATTTATGTGTCTTCTGCAGATGTCCTTTGGCAGGTGATTCTATTGAAAGGTGTGTTATCCTTTTCAAAGCAATGATTTTAGGATCATAGAAAAAATACCTGCAGAAGAAATGATACAGATATGCCAACTTGGCTACCAACGCAAAGCAGACACCTCAGTGTGCCATGCCAAATGCTAAACCTTCTGTGTTTGCTAAACAGACTTTGATGTGGCACAATATGTGTCTCATAGGGCACATCTCCTCATACAAACAGATCATTTTAATACGTTGAAAACCTCGTATTATACATACCCCGGGGACAAAACGGCAAGATTCCAACTGCAGAAGAGGGAACGCTGGTAGAACGCACAAGAAATATCAATATTCTCGTTATATTATGTAACAGATTAATTGTTGTGAAACAGGGCGAAGTATTTTGTTTAGTGATAGTCAAATGTCATATTTCTAACTTCGAAAGTTGTAACATGAACAAAATGACGGATTTGTTGAAGATGTCAACTTGGAACAAAATTTACAACATTACTTATATTAACCTTTAATCTGCGTGGCTTTTCTTCTGATACACAAATCCCCGAACAGCAGTCACGTGGTTTACCTTTCTGATCCCTCAACCTGCCCCCTGTGAGATTTGTCTGGTGCCCGACCCATCTGAACATTAAGATGTGATAACACCTTGCATCGGGGACCAGATGGGCTTATAGGGTTCACACTATTAAATAAAAGCAACAATGATTTGATGACGTAGTTGCAAAAAAAAACTTTTATCTGTATAAAACAGACGGTTTTAGCGTAATGTCTACCTTTGCCAAATTGATACGCGCATGCTATGCGTTGAATTAACATTACATCTATCCATCACTACACATGTGCTATTGATAAACTCATTTCGTCATTCCCGCACTCACTGCCTACCTTTGTGTGGGAAGCTTTCCTTTGTTGCAGGGAACTGTTATCAATAGAAGAGAATTGCAGAGATGCATATACAGCCATGCATTATGTCATTGACCGTTACCACACGCTTTCACAAGCTATATTATTAAGACATATGTGTGAATCGTCAAAGTTACTTTTCAAATTAGCTGCTATAACAATATAATGTCTCATAGAGATTCATTTTTTCTAAATAATATCCATTTTTACAACATATGTTTTATAATATTTTCATGTTGAATAATAGTAACTCGCCAATAATACGTTTAGATTTATACGTTAGTCTATGCTAGTGAATTACAAGGGAAAAGTGGGATATTCTGAGAAGCCATTCTCTGATAACATCTTGTCTTGTTTGTTGTATTATAAGGTGGTGTACATAAATGCAGACAGGAGCTATTGGCATCGGATTCTCCCTCCCACATATTACATGCCAGACTATGGGATATCACAGAAACTGTTTTATGGATTATTGAAACTTGCATTTGCTGAGAATGGAAGTTGCGGCGCTCTGGCACGAGTAAATAAGTGAATGATAGTCACATTATTATTCAGATATATTGAAGCATTGGCCGAGTGTATGCTGTCAATAAAATGCAATTACAAGGGCGAGGCTTTTCACATTCTTGTCAACAGATGTATAGGATCTCGTGAAATATTGATCATTTTTGGAAGCCACACTAAAACTGTCAATTCCAATCTTGATCAAAAAATCAAAACCCGTTCTCGCTCAGTTCAGAACAACAAGATCTGAAGCTATAATTTGGAGATGTTATCAACACTCTACACGAACACAAGGGACGAGCCGCGAATCCGATTGTCAATCATTCTTTACATTTAAAGGTAACAATTTAGGAGCTTTTTTCCCCAGCACAATGTATGTTGCTTGCCTCCTGTTACCTTGATGGTAACGTGAATAGCAGCCTTGATAATGCCCCTTATATACGTCTCAGATACCTCAGAACAGAGAGAGCCATTGATATGCCTGATGCTCCGTGATATATGATATCTGGTAATTGAAGTGGCCAGGCCCCATCGCTCAGTTCTCTACCTTCTGATGGACGGCCCCATCATGTCAACGTGTCGCACTACACCACAATGTTAAGCCTGCCCTCTACTGGCAGACAATAGTAGTGAACAGCATGTGTAAATACCTCTTATGTAGATTCTGAGAACTTTTAAAAAGTATCCCTTGTCTAGGGGCAGTATTAGAGAAAGCTGGCTTCACGCAAATCATAAGGTGTATAGTTTTATATGTGAAGATATATGTGTGCTATATTTCGAAGAGAAATGTTTCATATATATATATATATATATATATATATATATATATATATATATATATATATATATATATATATATATATATATATATATATATATATATATATATGTCGAAGCAGGATGGTGGAATGTACCTGATATGCAAGTTTAAATAAGGACATAGAAGTAGGTATTGGTCTTTGGTGTTCACCAGAGAATACATATAAGATACGTGGTCTCAATGGGAAGAGTTACGGCTCACTGCCCGCTCAGGAAGTCAGCTATCACTCTGGATAGACGATCTGCTGCCTGGGAGAACATCAAGTGGCTTACCTCAGCTTAAGACTATCAGATGCTACTTAAGATGACATGAAAGCTTGTCAGAAGTACGTTATAGTAATCATAACTACGTATTGTCCAGTGATGCGTTTGGACATTGTTCTCCTTTGTAGAAACTCTGAGATGCTACAAACTACAGATAAGAAGTACCGCCTTTATGAGTGCGCCATATTTCAAAGAGAGGTGTTTCACATGGCTTGCCTTAACTGTAAGACTAATCATTTAGCCCCGATGGAGTCGAAATGTTGTGTTCTTTTTAATCAGATACGTTTATTCATCTCTAATACAAAGTAATACCTGATGTACAGTATAGTGGTTCGCTTTTTATATGTAATAAGCTTGGATACGAAGGTATGATGGAAAAAATCAATTTGTATCACATATTTTTTCAATTTGATAAAAGTGCACAGAAAACAGACACAGTTTATATTTGCTATAAAGATGCATAAAATTTCTCTTCAAGCCGAACATATATTCTTTGAGTTAAAGTTAAGCAGTATCCTGTAGTCCTATTTCCAGTAAATTGCCTTGTCCATAGCTATCCAATTAAGGCGACAGTGGGTACCTACTAATTACAGGTCACCAGAGTGCACTGTGAAGCAGTGCAAAGAGAACACTCCTCATTTTTGAAGTCATAAATTATGCACACACCCCGAAGTAGCATAACACATGTACGTTGACCCACTTTGGCATAAAGCCAGTCACGTGACAGGATATCTTTGTTTCGAAGTGCTAGTTGAAATGGTACTGTCAGAACAACTCTTGTCAATTGTTCATCAAGCAAAAGAAACACAGATGAGATAGGATCAATGAACCAAATCACCTGCCAATGTGAGAAGCAACAGCGCTGAAGCTAATCAACTCCCTAACAGATGCAGTTGCACTGTCCATTTTGGAATCGCTTATGACACCTCCATTGTTACTTTTAACATTTTGGCAGTGATCGGGACGACAAAAAATGAAATGAATAATTAACAGACCCTTCCTCTCATCGCTTGAAATGCTATTAGCCGGGTTTCAAGTTTAACAAACAGAATATTGTATTTTCATTTCATGTAAAGATATCATTGATATCAGTTTAGCTTTGATCATTTTGAGAAGAGCTTTGTCCTCCTATTTTACCAATCTAGCTAAAATATTTATGATATTGCAATTATATATTTCTTTGTCAATATATACCAATGTCATTTAATTGTATATTTTCAGCAATACGAGAATACTGTGAGACGGAAGCCTTCAACGCCACCTGTGATCAAGATGAGATCATTCTATTGACTCATGCAAAATATGGACGCATGCGTGTTGGCCGTTGTGTAAAATTAGATTATGGTCACGTGGGATGTTCATCAGATGTGCTCCACCTGGCGGATACCAAATGCTCAGGTCGGCGCGCATGTCAACTGAGGATTCCAGATGCTCTGTTTGCTAAAACTAAGCCTTGTCCAGATGACCTCAAGCCTTATCTGGAAGCGACATATGACTGTGTTAAAGGTAATGAATTATCCAATTAAGCTCAAACCACACTACACAGGGAAGGAGCATTTAACATTTTGCGTTGTGATGAATTTCACTGAGCATTTAAATGCAAATATTCTACATCTAGCACACAATTATCTTTCTTGTGCCTTATCGTTCAACGTTCAGCTTCCTTGTTTGTGTCTGCTATTGTTCCTGTAATTTATGCTTTGAAATCAGTGTCTAAATACTTTCACATTATTGTCTAAATGCTTCAAAGTATTATCTAAATTAAATATTTTTTGGGTTGACATTTAATATACTGCGTCGATGTAGAACTTAAGGTCCTCCAATATCTCTGGTCTTGTATATATATAGACATTTTTGTCTAACAATTCAACTTCAACCTTTCCGTGTGTCTTTGGACTTATACCTTTTTGTGTAACAAACAATTCTACCTGTATGTTTGACATTTTTCTAAACGCATCTTGAAGTGTGACCTGCGTTTGCTATATATCAAAACATCAACTAGAAAGCATCCTTATTTTCTAAGAGAAAATTTCAAGCAAGAAAAAGGATGTTTTTAATAGAACGACCAGATTCTCACTATGTCGTAACCATTAACTATTATTTATGAAGAAGGTCATCGTCAAGGTCAGGGATGCCATATACACTATCTCACAGCAGACCACTGCATCATTTCTCAGACTTAGGAACCATCATTTATGAATTACAATTGATTGTGTGAATATATAAGTGAATTATGGCAGCTAAAAGTAGTCTCGGGGTACATGTGAATGCCAGACCCTTGTCTGCTCACCCCAACCAACTGACATATATATGCACTTTGCTCATCTTTTATCTCCACATGGTAATATTTTAAACATTGACATCACCCCCTTAATGATAATTGATAGCCACCCAATAAGTCCAATCTGCCTACTATGAATAGAATATTTTGGTCAGCCATTTTTCTCAAGGTTAATCCTTTTTTTGACTTTGAAGTTGTATTATATTTCTCAACATTCTCATGTCCATAAACCTGCTAATACGAATGAAGGCATGTCCGCTAGGCCATCGATCATATAATAAGATCTTATTACTGCAATACGACCCGGGTATATATCAAAGACCCGGATCCTTATGGCGATTGTCAGCAGGCACGCTAGATGCATAAACAAACCTCCAAGCCCTGTGTAGCTCCCAGCCAGTATTTATACTATTCTCATGGCGATCTATCTTCATAAAATATCTAAATTGATCACTCTATTTTTGTTATAGGGGGAAAAGTGATGGTTGAAAAAAAAGTACATTTAATTTTTTTTTACAAAAGGAGAAAATAATCAAAATACGCAAAGTTGTTATGAAAACGTTTAAAACAACAGCTCTGGCTAAGATTTATTCAAAGAAATATTCGGATATTGATTGATATGCGATAGCTCCAAATCACTTGAGTATTGAGATGGCTAACATTAAATTTATTCCTATTAATGCTGCAAGTTAATTTAAAAGTAATATTTAGACTTATTTCACCAAGGTTTTGAATCCCAATATCCCTATCCTCTGTTAATTACTTTGTTTGCACAGTATATATATATATATATATATATATATTTGTCCATTTATTATGTAATGTAAAAAGAATGGCTAATTTGTTTATTAATTCTGATAACAACAATGGGTTATATACACTAATTCAGGTTTCCACCCTGTGTCTGTTGCATGTTGAAATTTGTAGTCTATTTATGTCGGAAGTAGGACTCTTCTGTTCGGGAGATAATTATTGTGAGGTCTATAGTTTCCTGTGGCGACGCGGGGCTTGCATGTGTGGACTTTATCAAATCTTCATCCTTGGCAGTCTTGAAAACAATTCCGAGCTAATCAAGGCCCACTTATATGAAACAAAAATACTAGGTGGCAGTGGACATATCGATTTTCCATCGATACGGAGCCTCCATGCCTTTTTATAGGGAAACAAACAAAAAGGAGAATTATAGAGCAGGAGATGTAGTTTACAATAAAGGCAGTCACTGTAATTTGCTCTTCCTCCCTCTTATATTATTGGTATTGAAAAGAAAATGATGTAAAAAGGTTTAACATATCTGCCCAGATTTATTTAACTTAAAATGACATAAGGCGCTTTAAATATCCTGACAGAAATTATGTCTAAATTGATTTGTTTTCCTGTGTAAGTTGTCACTCCTACAGAAGATGTTATTTATAACATCACCAAACCTTGACCCGACAGAAACATATGTCTGACTTGAATATAGTTTTTTTATCATAGAAGACATGTGTTGTTTTATGTTGTTTGCCTGCAATACTTTAATCATATATGTCTTTTTTATATTTCTGTATAGTTGCCACTCCTACAGAAGAAAGATGTCATTTAAAGCATCACCGAACCCTGACTGCTCAGAAAGGGTACCTGTCCTCTCTGGTTACCCAGGAATCTGGCTGTGGAACTGCTAGCCTACCCTGGAGAATACACGTCAAACCAGGACAGAAAATCAACATTTCTCTCTATGACTTTGCTATGGCAGCAGAAAATAAGTACTCTTCCTCAGGTGTGAACCAGTGCAAAGTGTATGCAGTTATTAGGGAGAAAATGGTGAATCGTATCCGGAACATTACGGTATGCGGAGCCCTGTCAAGGGAGCGGAATGTATATTTATCTATGACAAATATACTGGAGATAGGACTAGTTACTTCAGAACTTTCTGAAACAAGTCCTATGTTTATTGTTGGGTACAGAGGTAAGGAAAATATTATCTATTAAAATCTTAATATAGGGTGACCTGTTGTATGGATTGCAAAAAAAACATATGGTATAAAGAGGCATAACCATGCTATAAACAGAGTTTTGTTTAGGCTTCAAATGTAGCAGACAAGGGAATTATTGCCAATTTGGTCCCTGACTTGTTGGGTGACATTTAGTCCAGTGGCTTCGGTGTCAAAGTGTGTCATCCCTACCGAAGTGCTCGGTGCTTTCAACTAGCACGTATCATTGACTACAAAGACAGTTTTAAGATGACAGGGTTCAAAAGACCAAAGACGTTGGACTGTAAATCACGCTTGAAAATGGCGTTGTTGATGCACACGTAGACTTTAATCATGAGTTCAGATAGAGCGGACAAAGGCAGAATGGGGAGTAAGGGTTTCCTGCTTGACCTGGCGCGGAGTGTGATTAGTACAAACTCCGCTGTGACACTGGACCGTGCACGGAAGCCGCACCTGGGTTAAGCTTACATCATGGATTCCGGAAGTCCCCTCAAGGACACCTGGTGGCCTCCTAAAATAAACTCTTCTCTCCACTGAGGACACTGAATTTGATATGTTTGTAGGAGTGAAAAAAATGCATCTCAGCTCAGAGTAGGTATATATTGTATATATCATTGGGATTTAGAAGATATAGAAGCTATCCCCTGATAGGCATCACGCTTATTAAAGAGTGGCACCCAACTGAAAAGGAGGAGAGAAAATCAATAAACCCATCTGTATAAAATCTTTCTTTGTGGGCAGCTTGCCTGCGTTTCAAACAGAAATGAGTTCACAGTCTAAGGGGGGTGCTACCTTTCTATTCAAATAACTGGTCAGTGTTGCTAATGGCGTGGCCTTTGAGACCGCATAGATATTTTGTGTTGATGCAGAGCTAAGTTTGAAGAAGCGACCTCCATGAACGAATAAAGTTGTCCAATATATAAGCTATGTAACCAAACTCTTCAAACTAAACAATGACAAATCCCCGAGGACTTGCCTGAAGACAAGGTGGGCTGACTCTGTATAACATTGCATACATAATGAAATGGAAGAATGACAAGAAATAATTGGCTGTGAGGAGGGTCTTGTCTAAGTCCAGAACGAGGCTAATGGTGCCGCCATCTTGGGTCACATGGACAAATGAGAGAAGGGCGCTTATGTCGTCTGAGATCAAATGAATGACACAATCGATAGATAGATGAAAAAGAAAAAGATCCTTCCAATCTCTAATGGCTGATTTGGAAGTTGTTAGCGACCTGCTGCATTCTTAAGCCATTGTAATGACTCCTTGTGAACCCCTACTTAGACCTCGTTATTGATGGTGTAAGGACCCTGCTAGAAGTCGGAGATGGTCTATAGTGCTCAAAACGCCAGGCTATGAAACTTCTTTTACATGGAGACTCTCTAGTGTAATTCAGTTTACTTAACACCGGGTACAATTCACTTATGATTTCAGCCCTGACTTGGTCTGGACACTGAGTGTAGTGACTGTACCGTCCTGCCCCGTCAGTCAGAAGCAAGGGCTCTATCACAGGCAAATGGGACATTGTTGGCGGGCTAATGAGGGACTGAGACTGGACTTTGATCTTGATGCGTCCACTCCTAGTTCCTACCCTGTCACATGCAAACTTACCTTGCATCAATTACACTTAACAGCCTCTGTAATTGATGCCACTCTTAAAACTACAGCATAACCTTGCATGGCACACCATCTCTCAGATATCGTACTCACGTGGCCCTGTGCGGGACCTGGAGCGAGATCACAGGTAAAATCATGTAATCGGACCGGCTGGGCATCTAAAGATTTGACCAGAACATGTTTCATATGTCCTGAAGATGTTTACCACAAACCATCAACATACAAATCACACGAAATATAAAACCACGTAAGATATGTCCGCTACCGACACATTAATCAGGCAATCTTTGGCTACTCTTCAAAATATATAAAATTGCAATAAAGCATACACCGATGATGTCATACTACTTTACAAACAGGAGCTGCATGTGTAAAGTTTATTGTCTCATGATATTGATTTGACAATTTTATATCATATTGTTTGAATGTTGAAATAAAAGAACGATTCCGGATACTATTTCCATGGTGGCAGCTACAATAACTGATACAGTGGCAGTCGTTATCTTCAGCCATCTCCTATAATTGATATGAAAGCATAAGTTTGCATGGGAGCTGTGATATTTATGTTGTGCCCTGTCACACTTTAATAGCTGGACACAAGTTGCGATGGCCATAACGACACCGCAGTTGAGACTGCAGTGATATGGTCGTTTGATGGGGAACAGATCAGCTTAGACAAGGAGGCTCAATGCAAGTGGATAAAAGATAATGGGGTCTGGGACCAGGGCCGGAGAACCCACTAGATCTTTGTGGTCAGGAAAGAAACAGATAAAATGCCAATCAGAGGCGATGCTTACATGAAACAGGCCACTTTTGTCAGATTTGTGGGTCTATAGTGACAACACTATCTGATTCCTGCCCGATAGTTCACAGCTTACAGTGAATTCAATATCGTGTACAAGACATTTGTGCAATTCAGTTCTAAACAAAAGCCATATACGACAAGATGGGGGAGATGCAAGCAGATGCAATCAATGTTTGAAGGTAATAAAATATGCTAATAGATCATACTTGCCTGTTTGAAGCAGAGAACTATGGAAATAAAATGGGACTGGCAAAGTGATCAGGATATTGTGTTCATGTCATGTGATTTGATGTGGCAGATTATTATTTTGTGGTAAAACAGAGTATATCATTCTGGGTGAATATTTCAATCATGCATGACCATTAGACGAGATGAGGCGTAAGCTGACGTCTCCCAGGTGAATCCATGGTCATGTTTGATTTATCACGTGAGCTCTTACCTTTCCTGCTCTCACTCCTTTCAAACTAAACAATGTGAACAAGACTTAAGCCCCAAGGTGAGTCGGGTCTCTGCGGGAGTAATGCTGCATTGAGTCCGGGATTCAAAGGTCAAATGCAACCTTTGTGTAGAAGGCATAACTGGTGTTACATTGGGTAGAAGGTACCCATATAACTGGTGTTACATTGGGTAGAAGGTACCCATATAACCAGTGTTACATTGGGTAGAAGGTACCCATATAACCGGTGTTACATTGGGTAGAAAGTACCCATATAACCGGTGTTACATTGGGTAGAAGGTACCCATATAACTGGTGTTACATTGGGTAGAAGGTACTCATATAACCGGTGTTACATTGGGTAGAAAGTACCCATATAACTGGTGTTACATTGGGTAGAAGGTACCCATATAACCGGTGTTACATTAGGTAGAAGGTACCCATATAACTGGTGTTACATTGGGTAGAAGGTACCCATATAACTGGTGTTACATTAGGTGGAAGGTACTCATATAACCGGTGTTACATTGGGTAGAAGGTACCCATATAACTGGTGTTACATTGGGTAGAAGGTACCCATATAACCGGTGTTACATTAGGTGGAAGGTACCCATATAACCGGTGTTACATTGGGTAGAAGGTACCCATATAACCGGTGTTACATTGGGTAGAAGGTACCCATATAACTGGTGTTACATTGGGTAGAAGGTACCCATATAACCGGTGTTACATTGAGTATAAAGTACCCATATAACCGGTGTTACATTGGGTAGAAGGTACCCAGATAACCGGTGTTACATTCGGTAGAAAGTACCCATATAACCGGTGTTACATTGGGTAGAAGGTACCCACATAACTGGTGTTACATTGGGTAGAAGGTACCCGTATAACCGGTGTTACATTTGGTAGAAGGTGCCCATATAACCGGTGTTACATTGGGTAGAAGGTACCCATATAACCGGTGTTACATTAGGACATTTGCCGCATTGTGTTGAATATGTCTATAGGAACAATGTTACCTAAGGTAGGTGTCAACTGGGGCAATTCAAACAAGAGTAGGTGTAAATTGAGACAATTTTAACATGAGTAGGTGTCAATCGGGACAACGTTACCTTGGGTTTGTCTGTTAGAACATTGGGTAGAAGATATCTTTGGGAACATTGCTGCTTAAGGTAGAAGGTATTCCTATAAAGATTGGTGTTGCCTTGGGTGTATTTATATGAGACCATACTGCCTTGGGTAGGAGGCATCTTTGGGAACAAGCCCGAGGAAGAACATATTCATCAGCAAAATAAGTACTCTTCATGATGTCCAAAACAAATACAGTAATCTCAAGATAAATACAACAAGAGTGTGAAATACTCAAAAAATAGAAATTTAAAGACCTAACTATGTCATGATACAAAGCATTTGAAAATGACTTTTGGGGTTGGGAGAATAGAATATTCATTTGTCAGATGACCTGGTCTAGATTTTTCAGTGACTTGCTCTCAGAGAGACTGATAATGCAGATGTCTCTGAGGGGAATCTTTAATCTCAGTATTTCTATTCCCGGTAGTGTGGTCGCAAATGGTCATGATATCTTTAACTGAAGTTTACATTACTTGGCTGATGCAAGACAAGAATAGTGCATTTTATTAATGAAGTGTTGGGTTGGGATGGTTAGATGCAAGTGAGGTGTGAATGCTGGCCAGAACAGGTGACCTGGAGGTGTGAAGCACTGTCATCCACAACAAAGTACACCTCACCGATCAATGAGCAACGAGATAAACTCATTACGTGTTCAGTTGGGATTTCGCCGCTGAAAGCATTTTGACGATTCTTCGTGTTTGTTGTCAAAGATCCGACCTAGACGTCAAACCAACCAGCCTCGTTTTGACTGCTGAGAATTCCAAAAGAGGCTAAGTCTGTCTGTTCGTCCAGGAGGAGATTCCCATGACGGCCATACTAGGCTGGCACGTGGGGACAACAATGGGAACGGTCTGCAGCCCATCCCCGCTGAGGGAGGATGCACATCTTTGCCATAATCACTTGTACCAAGGTTTGGAGGTTTAGATTCTACATGTCCGACTTCTAGGCTCTGCCAATCTATTTGTGCAGACATGATTCGGCTTTACACAGATTGTTGTCAAATATTCCGTCTGGCTAGCATTCCATAACTCCTTTCTTGCGTGCAGTGGGCACTGGCAGTTGTTTAGAAATGCGGCAGAAAGAGAGAGAAATGCAAATGGCGGTTCACAAGATGTGATTGTAATCCCCAATATAAAAAAGACGCTGCAAAATTAAACCAAACGACCTGCAAGACTGGTATATGTTTAATTTCATATCATTTAACACAAACACTCCATCAGACACTTCAGTCTAAAGCATAGAGAAATATGCGAGATGACTGTATTAAAGGCGACAACATCTGTGAAATCTTTTCATGATTTGCTGATCATCCGCTTCACTGGTTAACATAGAGTTCACATTCCAGACATAGTTGTCTGCGTTTCTTTTGAGCTTCGTTTCATCCTTTTTCATACATCTCATCAGAGGGGATTTCTCTTTTTGGCAAGTATAATATTGTCCAGTCGATGCCAGGAAATATGAAGTATGCTTGAGGTCCCAAATTTATCTGCATCCATCAATGTACGAGGTGTTGTAATGAGATAGGGAACCTTTATAGTTTATTAAAAAAATATCAATAATTACACCAAGAGAACATGTTGATGTAACACATTAAAATTATATTGGTAAAGTATGCCACTGTATATCTGTAGGGAATGCCAATATCGTTGTTGCTACCCTTATATTATTTATTTTTTCTGAGATGTATTAGATAATATATTAGATAATGTTTAATATCAACCTTATATTATTTAACTTTTCTGAGATATATTAGATAATTGATGTACATAGTACATTGACTTCATCTATTTGTATAATATCAATGATGAAACACAACCATAAAGAGTCATACTCTTGTAAGTTGATCTGAGATTCAAGGGACATAAACACCCTGGTATTGGGCTGTAAGCTGGTGCCAGCACCGTGGGACCAGTATATCAGTGGGCCCTTAGTGTGGTGGAGGATTTGTGCTGGATTACGAGGCTGTTACTCGGACAGAGGACCCGAGACCCTGTAAAGACCTCACACGGCTCTGGACATCGGTAGCACATGGGCCTTTTATTGGCGCTCTGAACCAAAACTGGTTTGAGATGAGCCTTTATATTTTATATATCAGTACAAGATATTAGATAATATCTGTTCTCTAAATGAGGGGAAAAAAGCAAAAACAATCAATGTGGGCAGCTTAATCTGGCCTTAATGTTGTTTGACTGTCTGGGACCTTCCAAAAGCTTGTAGATGAATAAAAACAATTACATAGATGCATGGCGGGAACGATGATACCACTGCAGCAATCTATTTGGTGATCTATCCACAGATTGCCATTGCAATCTCTCTGAGTGACTCAAAGAGTAAGGTGCATTATGAGGCAGTGGTGTGGTGTGGCAGAGTCAGGCTAGGATTGCTGAGTGCTGCACTACTTTCCATAGATGGATGCAGTGAAAGCCTTGAGGTGATGCGGAGATTATCCCTGCATTCTGGAAGTCTGTAAGTTGTAAGATATCATGTTGTGTAGAGGGCGACTGTGGATATGGGTGGTACATTCACAGAGCCCTTGGGGTCTGTCCCACAAGACGGTGAGGCCAGGACCTAGCTCGTACCAAGACAGGCTTCAAAGGCCATGGGTCTGACTGGGAATAAACCTCATTAAACAGACACAGAAATTCTCATCTGCTGCACTACCGCTCCTCTATGCTCTGTTCCCAAGCAAATTGAGGTCACGCCTCGGACATTTAACAATCTCCGCTATAGCCTGTGCTGTGTGTTTGTCATGGTAAAACAAAAGCTTTCTTCTTTCTCATAATCATGTGGCCAGATGTACATGTGGGACCTGCTTTCCCAGTGAGATATCCCGCCCCGTATCCCTATCTGCCATTACGACAACATTTCTGTCATCACTATTCTTAACAGTTTTCGTTTCGTTTCCCTCGATGGCCAATTTGTATTACAGGCAGCTCGCACGGCAATATCCTTCTTTTATCACCCTCTCTGTCTATACCCAGCTGTCCCATTGATTGTCCCGCTGATAACCATCGTCATACATACATTTTGAGCATCGCATTCAGACACCTGAGGCAGCCATTAATACCGGAAATCGATTTTCTCCCCCATTTTCCTGAAGAGTTCGATCTCATAGCAGTTTTTTTCTGCCCAATGGCTGATTGTAATGCATTCATCTGATACTACTTCTACATCGATCTCTCTTGTTCTGATTTCCTCTCTGCCAATCTAATAACTAGCACAGCATAAACACCGCCACAATAGTGCTGGCGATAAAGTTGACCTAAGGTCATTGCAGGATGTAAATACACGGCCTCGCATTGAATAGATATTATATAATTACCAGAAAAGGAACCACACCTACAATAATGATAGCTGATGTGTCTTATTACGATACCACATATATATCTTTCCATGGCTTGTTAATATATCTTGAATCTATCATTTATATTCATACAAAACAGGCCGTGAGTTCATCAAGAACATCCCCAAGAGACCTCACTTTTCTCCAAACAAAATAAAAGTTTTCTTACTTTAAAACATTATGAGAACTTTACTTATAGTATTATTTTAACCTTCAGTTTACCACAAGTTTGTTTATTCATACGTTACTCGCATTCCCATTGACATATTGTAGGATTGGATTAAGTATTGAAAGAGGATTCATGTATCATATTTACATTTTAATACAAGGTGGAATGGTGGGATGGCATTAGGTTACATAATTTCTTAATTGCATTTCTTATTTTTTGTATTTTGTATTTTTGTATTTGGTTTTTTTTTTGGTATTTTTTTTTTTTGGGGTATCTTTTTGGTATTTCTTTGGGGGGGGATTTTTTTGTTGGTATTTTTTTGGTATTCTTTTTTATTTTTATTTTTATTTTTTTGTGGTGAGCATCACATATAGAGTGGCATCCCGAGTCAGAACAATAATGACTCTGCAAACAAACTCGAGTCTCTCACTGTTTACATGCTTGGTAAATCTATGACTAGTTCAAATGTTTGAGACCATTATAGAAGCAATGCCTAGACCAAAGATAAACATTTATAACTGGATAATTTGCCACTCCAAACATGCGTGTGTGTAGTGTGGAGGTATTGGTTCCCGTGGACACCAGGCTAGGCCGATAGGGCTAACAATATTACGTGTGTGGGAATGTAGGCAGGTAATTGGCTTGATGAAATAATCTCAGGGCACTGACAAGTCAACTTGGTAGCTTCTTACATTCCCCGGATGAGACAGTCAACCACAACAAATACAGATATTTACATCTCTAAAATATACGATGGCGGGGAGACAAAAGCAACATTTTAAATAGATTGCATAATTAGAAAAGAACTGTTAAAGGATTACCCTGCTACAAGGAATAAGATATCTTCTTGTTTAATAAGGGCGCTTACCTTGTTGACCATGACATGCTATGGGAATGAGATCGATTATACTCTTTATTTTATATTCATTGATCACATTAACACATTGCAAACCTATGTACTTATATTATCGCGCACAACAATTCAGTTTTGACGCTCAGCCAGAACTTGGAATATGCAGAGCACACCTTGGTTTTATGGAGTTCCACATAAATTGAAATCACCTTTTTGTATTTCTGGCAGCTATTTGCTCATAAAATCTTTGAAAGAAATATGTGACATCGGGTTTTAAATCCATACACGAGGAGGCTATGACATGTGAGGAAGCAATATATACGGACCCATTGTTTACACTTAATTGATCAGTTCGAGATAATTTGATATGATTAGAAAAAAAACTATAGAAGGTTTAAAAGCGGGATTATAAAGCGTGATGTTGACAGACGAATGTGTGTGTGTACCTAAACAAAGGAGGCGTGCTAAGGGCGTGAAACACTTGATGCTGTATACAAGGATGACCTTGCTTCTTGGGTAGCTCAGCTTGAGTAGCTCAGCTTGAGTAGCTCAGCTTGGGTAGCTCAGCTCGAGTAGCTCAGCTTTAGTAGCTCAGCTTGAGTAGCTCAGTTGGAGTAGCTCAGCTTGAGGAGCTCAGCTTGGGTAGCTCAGTTTGGGTAGCTCAGCTTGGGTAGCTCAGTTTGAGTAGCTCAGCTTGAGTAGCTCAGCTTGGATAGCTCAGCTTGGGTAGCTCAGCTTGGATAGCTCAGCTTGGGTAGCTCAGCTTGGGTAGCTCAGCTTGGATAGCTCAGCTTGGGTAGCTCAGCTTGAGTAGCTCAGCTTGAGTAGCTCAGCTTGAGTAGCTCAGCTTGGATAGCTCAGCTTGGATAGCTCAGCTTGGATAGCTCAGCTTGAGTAGCTCAGTTTGAGTAGCTCAGCTTGGATAGCTCAGCTTGAGTAGCTCAGCTTGGGTAGCTCAGCTTGGGTAGCTCAGTTTGAGTAGCTCAGCTTGGATAGCTCAGCTTGAGTAGCTCAGCTTGGGTAGCTCAGCTTGGGTAGCTCACCTCGAGTAGCCCATCCTGAGTACCCCAGCTTGAGTAGCAGTTTGAGTAGCTCAATTTGAAAAGCTCAGTTTGAATAACTCATCCTTGGTAGCTCAGTTTGAATAGCTCATCCTGGGTAGCTCAGTTTGAATAGCTCATCCTGGGTAGCTCAGTTTGAATAGCTCATCCTGGGTAGCTCAGTTTGAATAACTCATCCTTGGTAGCTCAGTTTGAATAGCTCATCCTGGGTAGCTCAGTTTGAATAGCTCATCCTGGGTAGCTCAGTTTGAATAACTCATCCTGGGTAGCTCAGTTTGAATAGCTCATCCTGTGTAGCTCAGTTTGAGTGGCTCAGTTTGAATAGCTCATCCTGGGTAGCTCAGTTTGAGTGGCTCAGTTTGAATAGCTCATCCTGGGTAGCTCAGTTTGAGTGGCTCAGTTTGAATAGCTCATCCTGTGTAGCTCAGTTTGAATAACTCATCCTGGGTAGCTCAGTTTGAATAACTCATCCTTGGTAGCTCAGTTTGAATAACTCATCCTTGGTAGCTCAGTTTGAATAACTCATCCTTGGTAGCTCAGTTTGAGTGGCTCATTGCTCATCTTGATTGTCTGTTTCATGTGGAACATTTGACACCACCAGCATTCAGCAAGTTATGGGACGACAGATTCCAATGGTCTCGTTTACATGTGGCATTTCTCAAGTTTTGCTCAAGCGCCAGTCGCTTAGACAACATATACCATTGAGTTTGCGTTTTATGACCAGAGGCATAATCTATTCTCACACACGGGTAATATTACACAAAGTCTCCTTGCCGTGACGAGAATCCCTCTGGCGGACATTACCAAACTTAGAGGGCCTGTCTAGTATATCTAACCAGCTTCGATTTTTCACACACAATGTGGTTTTCACTTATGTCTGCGTGCCAGGTAAAGGGCCGACTCTCCAGCAAATCTTTTGAGGTCCTTGTTACGTGTCACTGCCTTGCTCTGCTAATGGTTGCTGATCATATTTAAGGTCCTTTAATCTCCAAGTTTGGATCTCTATTGAAAAAACGGTGTTCCCACCGGTCCTGCAGTATCAGTGAAAGAACCGCTGAGGGAAGACGCTAAAACAATTATGCATCTTCCCACTATGTTTATAGAATGTGGTATATTTCTTAGCACGTTCTCCTTGCTTTAGATGTCTTCGGGGTGTGTTAAATGTCGTATATGTTATTCAGATCATATTTCAAATGCACCCTGGATCAGAGGATTCAAAGCGTGGTTTGTGCGATGGCATACGCGTCATACAAACCTGTTTATATGGGGATTCTTCTCACTGTGACTTAGATATTCTACCGCCATTTTATTTAGATATATTTGAGATAGATATAATATGGATGAGTTGAGTAACAACATATAGCCCCGTGTGAGTTTTATCAATGAAGCACAAAATGTCCTTCATTTCAGCATGTTCAGTACCCGAGGGCTGATTAGTTAAAGTTGGTATTCAACGCCGGGGCAATTCTGTATTCTCCAAAGAACCTTTTGGTGACACAACTGCCAGCCACAAAAATATGTAGTTCCCGAAAACCTAATCATCCCAAAAAAAGCAAAGTTCCAGAGGCACACTGAGTCATTCTCAGGCATTTGTACCGTGGTTTGTGTGTACAAGTATGTGTTTTCCATTTAAAAGATTTAAAGCTAGAAAAAGTATGTTTTGTTCTCAGTATCAATATTGGCAATTTTGCGAAGAGCAGTTCTTATATTTTAGACTATAAAAGCACAAATACTTATTCGTGATTCCTCTCAGATATTCATCAACCAAAAGCAAAATAAAGCATTGTTTTATAGTCGTATTCATAATTCCAGGCAGGTTTTTTAATAATAATTTACTCAGTCCCGACTTCTAATCATTTTCTTATGGGCTTGTTGACTTAAGGTATGTCGACTACATCCTTCTTGGTGGATATTGAAGATGTGGCACGCATACTGTTGGCAGAAACCAATGACTGCATGCAGAATGTTTGACTTCAGGTCTGAAACTAGATACAGGTATTCCAAAGTAGCCGAGATGTATGATATTGGGTGTCTGCTGCATTCACGCCACACGCTATGACTGTCTGCCACATATATCCTAGCCAAAAGTTTACATTTGGGACTTAAGAAACAGAATGGTGGACGTTGCCATGTTGGCATTTTTCATCCTTCAAAGATTTCTTCTGGAAATATAAGCTTTTTGTATGAGTACCATATGAGCAGATAAAGGACGTACGTGCTGGGCTAGTGAACACGTGATATGTTGCATTGATTGATCATCTTGTTTGCAAACCAACATCAATGAAGCTGTGGAAATTGTCGTCTGCTCACAGTAAACTGACCCACGCCACCTAGTGTTGAAAATAAACAGACCCAGTAAGAAGGCACAATGAAATCAAAGACGTCCTCAGCTTGTTCTGGTGCAAACTGACTGGCAACTGAAGTTATTCTATCAATACAACTAAACATATATTTATTCTGCTGCCCACAGAGACCAGCAAGAAGGCCAATCATTTTGAGAAAAAAATGAGTTTGTGAATGGAGTTTTACAAAATGATAAAGAAATCAAAATGTATATCGTGCATTTCTCCGCTGACCAGAATAAGTCAATGTTTTAATGAGACAGTAATGAAGACAATCAAACATAAGGCCCGTGTTTGATAAAATAAAGCCATTCACTTCTATCATAAGAACGAATATTAAAAAAAAAGGATGAGAGAGAAATCAATATAATGTTGGTGTAGATAGCAGCATTCATCTTAGCATTGTTACCTGTGGCGGCGGCGGGAGAGGGTGACATCTGGGTCAGGTAGATAATGAACGATTCACCTTACCTTAACTTGCAGTCGTGATCACACGGCCGCCATTACGGCAGCGCAGACACTGGTGATGTATGGCGATACGGCGCACTTGACACGGGGCCACTGTGGTCAAATATCAACCCCTACATACATCATGCAGACTTTTATTAACGAATCAGAGGAAACAATGCAGCCTACCAGCCAGAGCAGACAGTCAATAACAAAGCCTTAAATCAGAAATGTCTCCAAAACATTACATGACCGCTTGCACTGGCATGTGAAACAAGTAGACAAGACACAGAATGTTACCTTTTATGTTTGTGTTAGTTACGTTATACCTGAAAGAAAGAAAAAAATGAAATAAATAACTTTAGCGTGAGAGTGAATATTAAACCAATATATTAAGGTGTTTGCATTAAGATGTTGCATATTCTATCGTTGAAGACACCTGTGCACCTGACAACCTTACACCTCTCTCACAGTCGGCACTTTGATGTCATGATTGACTTACCTGGGGGATTCTTTGATGTCAGCTTCTTTGCCCCCGTCATCCTTCTCACAATTAAGGCCTCTTTTCTATAGGTCTTCCCCAATCAATGAAGGTCTCTAAACGTTAGCAGAACAGCAATCACACAGGCCTATGTTCAAGGGAGGATCAATGCAAATAGAGAAATCATGCTGACTGAAACATATACTAAATGTAATTAGTAGAAGCCTGGCGTGTATGAAGGAATGCCATATGCCAGAAATGTGTGTACATTAGCAGATCCATATTGAGAATTTTACCCCATTATGCTTAATCATTATTGAAAGTGGATAAAGTCATGCAATCCTTTTATGTTATCACATTTAATAATTTCATGTTGCTTAGTCTCATGATGATTGTTTCCTCTTAGGAATGCTACGAGTCAATCATGTGTGTATCTTATAGTAAATATTCAATCAAGATTGATCCAGACCTCAACTCTGATTCCTTTTTACCGGAGCCATGATGTAAAAAAGAAATTAAACATTTATATCAGATTAAACACACTTGTAATGATTGAAATAATGTTGGTAATACTCATATTTCAGCCACTGGATGCCCGGATATTGTAGCACCACCTAGCGGCTCGGTCATGCGCACTAATGACAACGTTGTGATAAGTTGTAACCACACCAAGGAAAGCTGGCATCTTAAATGTGTGGATAGCCAATGGCTTGGAGATCGAGGAAACTGCACACACAGTAAGTGTTACTAAATAATATTAGTACTTAATAGTATTAGTACTGCACATTAATTCAAAATTCAGATTTATAAAAACAGATCGCTTTATCCCAAGTACCCGCTTCAGATGAAGCGAGTCAATCATTGTAAAAGCCTGTTGTTAATCGGTTCGACTGCAGTGGCACACTTCTGAAGAGTAATTGTAACGGAGAGAGTGTCTCAGTTCAAAATCTTACACTTGAGTTGGATAAGACAATTTAGAGACCGACTTTTAGGCTTGATTACCGCGGCGGCTTCAGATCATGCTGTGCAGCGAGGCGTCTACTCTGCAATAATCAGGGAGGTTTTCTATTCGGAATGACCGCCTCGGAAAGGATTAAATGTGATTTTCAGGGTTATGCGGCCTATAAAAAGCAAGCAAATTAAGAGGTATCTTCACCTGAGAAATGTTATGACTTGCTTTTGATGATATCTCACCACAGTATTTGTTTTATGAGATGAAAAACAGAAATACGTTTGTTGTTCAGATGTCACTGCATGTATCTCTTCGTGTATCCAATTACCGCAAATATTCTGTGTCATATATTGAGATCCAGTATCTTACATTATTCCCCACCATAACACCCTTATTCCCTCTCATGACACGCTTATTCCCCATCATGACGCCCTTATTCCCCATTATCACCCTTGTTCCCTCTCATGACACGCTTATTCCCCATCATGACGCCCTTATTCCCCATTATCACCCTTGTTCCCCGTCATAACACCCTTGTTGTTTGTTGTTTGTCAGGAACTTCCTTATTGCAAATAAAATGTTCAGTGAAGGAAAGACTGAAATGCTGATTTGCAACAACAAGTAGAAGTTCAACCGATGACACGATATTAGTTTGACAGAAATAGATGATACCACCATTGCGCCCAACAAATCCTAAGTTGACCTTGGCATCACATGTGACTCACACCTAAATATGACTGACGAAACTAGCAAGATTTTACCAAAAGTCTAATGTCGCATTAAAACATATCTGTCAAGACACAGATACCTTTGTGACCTCTATTTTGGACTTTGGAAATGATCACGAGAGAATGAATCAAATGCATCTCCACAAATATCTGTCTTGTAAAGATTAGCGCTCGTCTCTGAGCTATAATGGTATACAGTGTGCTATAATGTAATCTATACTGTAATATATATTTATTACTGCTTTAAGAGCTGTATACAAAAAAACTGCAAATGTTGCAGAACTCTGCAGTGAGTGTTTTTTTTAGGAAGATCGTGAAGTTCTGGTATCTTTGAAAATCTGAAGGAACTTGACTGGCTCCCAGATTATGTCACGACAAACTTAAATATCTCCTTTAAAATCTGGAAGGCCCCGAATGGAAAGTTTCCATCATACCTAATTGTGGGCATTCCATCTCCGGTCTAACTGACCTGAAAACTACAGGGGGTTGAACTTTCTCTGGGATAGCCCTTAAACTGTAGAATGACCTCTATAATAATAAAAGGATTAGTGGCTCTCTCTTGAGGACACGTCTGAAAACACTTCAAGAAACACTACGTCAGAAAAGCGTTGTGAACAGACGTGGTCTGGTATCATTGCAAGATTATGATCATCATTATCATGTTCACTATTAGTATTGCCCATGTTTCCTTCATTTGAAGATAATATTCCCCTTGCATCTGATTATCCCCAGGCATTGAAACAAATCAACTTGATACATTGTCTCCTTGGTTTAAATTGTTTATTATTTTCCTATTAAAGTCATATATATTGCTCATCAATCTCCTCGCAAAATCGCATTTTGCCCATTACTTTCCAAGTAAAATCGTATATTGCTCATTGAATTCCTAGTAAAATCGTATATTGCTCATTGAATTCCTAGTAAAATCGCATATTGCTCATCAATTTTCTTGTAAAATGCTATATTTCTCACCTGTACATTGAGTGCAGATTTTACGTGATATATCTATGTTGAGACACATGTACCATATGTGTGGCGTGGTATGTCTCTGCACAATGGTATCATAATGAATATATGTACTTCACTGTAAAAGTAACAAACAAAACATACACAGATCAAGATGATAATGGATGCGTTGTGATCTGGTGAGGATGATATTTGTCATGTTATGTTACAGTTCCTTCGCTGAAGACAACTCGGTCACCCAGTACGGATCACCCACTCAGCTATGGTAAGCCAAAACAAGTTGAATATTGGCTCTATTCCATTAATTAATAATAATGATAATATCTTAAATTAGGAGAAAACCTGTCATAGCAGTCTTGTAGACATTCTTTAATTAATCAACGAAACAAAAACTTAGGTGTTAATGTTAACACTGGCAGGTAGAGGCGATGTGTTTGGTGAAAGATGTTTTCAAATACTGGACTGTGCATTTTTAAATCATGAAATTTAAGGAGTGTCCATATTTGATCATTTCATAATAGAAGTACAAGTAGAAGAAAAAGCGGCACATTGTTAGAATATCACGGCTTTGCTTGTTCAAATTCCATGGCACAGCAAAGGATTAGAATTATCGTAAGTGATAGACATAAAACCTCAACATTAATGAGTTTGCCTCAAGATATATTACAATGTTTCTTCCTGGAAGGAGAATAAGGTATGCAATGATGGCTTATAGCGCTCTCAGGCAGTCTGTGTTTGTCCAATGATATGTAATTACCGCTTATTATCCCACAGAAAGCATATGGCATGTCTCTGTGGTGATCAGGCACAAAATGATCACAAAGGAATTCTGTTGTGCTCAGGACCAAACAGACATTGTTACAACTTCATTAAACACGCTATCATCTGTCTTCCAGAATACAGAATCATTAAAAAGAAAATTGAACTTTTTTTCAGGTTCCTCGATTTTGATAATTATAGCGGTGGCATTAACCATAGGCTTGGCTGTGCTGATAGTGGGATTGTGCTGTTTGAAGAGGTGAGTGATAATAGGGCGTGACTGCACGTGAGCGATAATAACAGTTAATATCCACATCAACAGCCTGCCTTATTGAATCAGGCGGATATCCTGGTGATTAGATAAAGCCAGGTTATTTTGACTGTCAACAATGTCCTTGATTAAAAGAGTAGTGAAATCTTGTTCTGGTCCAGAGTAAAGCCAAATGACAAAGGAAATAGCTCTACGGGTTTAATTATTCTCAAAGTATGCAGTTTGGAATGGGATCCTTGTTAAATCAATTCTGAAATCAGCATCTCTGTATATTTCACATTCATGAAAATATATACTTTTATCTAAAAACACATAATACATACATATATATATATATATATATATATATATATATATATATATATATATATATATATATATATGTATGTATAATTATAATAATAATATATATATATAGAAGTGCACCAGCAATAACAAACAGAATACAAGGATACTTAATGGAAACAGTCGCTTCTATCTTGTAATTATACAAATGTCAATCGACCTGAGCAAGAGGTATGCTCATCATTTCAGCCATGTAATGAGGCCTTCACATATCATAATCAGAAACTGGATCTGCTTGAAACATGTTTGGCAAACCTGGTGGGTGGCCATGATGGGAATGCACTCACTCAAATAATGTATCATACCCAGATGGCGCATCAGTCAGATTCTAGGAATATTCCACAACTGACTTTTTATGTTCTTGAATTTATGACATTTTGTCATTGGGAATATAGTGATTCACAGTAACCTATTATATTTTTTTGTTTTGTTTATCTCTTCCAAGGCGACGCCATATCATGAGTTATATTAGGTGAGGGTGTGTGGTATAATCAACAATAAGATAAATCTACTAATAACACATCATTATATCTGCTGTTACTAACATTGGAACTATACTTTATTGACAACTAACCCTAACACTGATAAATAATCAAATATCACATTGATCACTAAATAATTGAGATATTATGCTTCAGATTCTCTTTCCTTGGAGTATAATAATATAATTATACTCCAAGCTCTTACATTGATATCATTGACTGAACACCGTGAATGCCACTCACACACATACACACACACACACATATATATATAGACATTTATTTTAACTCACCAGGCGTCGAAATGCTCACAAAGGTTACATGTATTAATCTTGATATAATAATCGGACGGTGCCTTCTGACATAAAAAAACAAGTCTTAAGACCAGCTTCCACGCAATCATCTGTTAAACATTAGACAAAAATCTGTTATGAAAATATATTCTACACGTATTTGTCGTTTTTCACAAATCAATTATATAAAAACAGGTTTTTGCAATGTTGAAGAATAAGATACTCACAGAGAATATATTATGAAATTAATAACATTAACGTTAATAACTCAATGTTACCATAAATAGCGCCATATAGAAAATAACATAAAGGTCAAATTGCACATAAAGGTCAAACTGCTTTCTCCTGGCAATGTTGTAAAACTTTTGAATTATCCTTATTTGATTATCCGGGTTAGAACCTCTAATTCCATTTCGCCAATTTGAATTCCTGGTATCATATGTGTATATGTGGATTTGAAGCTTGTTAGAAATTCTAAATCCGGTGACCTTGAGTTTGTCATAGATGTTAAAATCTGAGCAAGATCGTGATTTATTTATATCAGTAACATTTTAACTGTTTTGTCTTATTACTGAAACATTGTAATTCAATTGATTTCGATTTTGTCTTCAGAATATTGTTAAAAAAAGAAACCTGCGTGCTGAAGATGAATATTGTTTTCGTTTTTCAATTAGGTTCTAACTATTAATCAGTACTATTTCTCATTGTGTTTTATACATTAACACATTAACATCAATGTGCAGGTGACCTTAATAGAATAACCTTTGCATTTTTGGGGGAATTCTATGATATTTTATTTGAGTCTACACGTGAAAACATAAGCACATTTTCGTTGTCCATGTCACTACTATTATAATTAACATTGATTTGACTAAATGAAGAAATTAGTATACAGGAATGTCAACTTCAAAATGGTACATTTTAGATGTTTTTCCTAAATTTGTAATTTCCAGATTGTAATACCGATGATCAAGTATTTATGCGTTTGCTTTAAAAAAAACGTTGAGATATTGTATGAGGCAGTCATGAGGTTGTATATGTCAAATATCATTGGTGGTGCTGGTCCAATTTTTATGAAATATTTATCACTGTGCTTGTTTTGTCAAAATCAATCCAAACTCAAAACATTTTGCTCTCAACCTTTAACTCTCTGTAAGTAGTTTACAAAGGTTATATCCATATGGACAGCAAAACATATACAGCATGGCGAATATATATATATATATATATATATATATATATATATATATATATATATATATATATATATATATATATATATATATATAAATTCTTAAAAGATGATAAGACTATCTCTGTTTATTCATATTATTGACTGATATATTTCAATGACAAACACGTACCAATGACTTAAGCATATTGTATTTTGAGCTTGCTTACTCTGTGCTATATACTCTGATGCCTAGTTAGTGGATTATCTCACCTTTGTGTGTCTCTTTGTTCTTTCACTGACTGTGTTTTTTGCTGTCCCCCGCAGACGGTGTATCAACAAGCGAGGCGTCCACACTGCAACCTTACCGTACTTCATGTAAGTCTTCAACTCGGTTTTGATTCGGAATGAACATTTTGATAAACAGTTTCAAGACTTTAAGAATTTTTATGTTGTCTTTTATAAGTACAATTTGGTATCGTGATAGACATCTCTGAAAATATCATTGAAATAAAATCTATTTGTATCCCAAAAGATTTTTTTATCATGTTGTGGAAACATTGCCTTAGCAATGAGGTGGTGCTTTTTATAAATTATAGGATTACAAAACTGTTTCTTGTGAAAAAAGAAATACAAAGTGATCCTATAAGAGAAATAAAACGTCTCAATCTCACACCATGGATGATAAGTCCATGTAATTACAAAAATAATTATCGATGTCAAAGATGATATATTATTTATCGTGAATAGAAAAGATACAATAAACATATCTACAATAGCTATGACGGTCATGATTATTTCAGCGAACTTATCAGTATATTCAAAGATTGTCTGCCCAAAAATCGTGTTGTTTAACTTTATGAGTGACCTAACTCTATGGGTTGCTTAACTCAACGGGTTGTCCTACTCAACAAGTTGCCTAACTCAACGGGTTGTCCTACTCAACAAGTTGCCTAACTCAACGGGTTGTCCTACTCTACAAGTTGCCTAACTCAACGGGTTGTCCTACTCTACAAGTTGCCTAACTCAATGGGTTGTCCTACTCTACAAGTTGCCTAACTCAACGGGTTGTCCTACTCTACAAGTTGCCTAACTCAACGGGTTGTCCTACTCTACGGGTTGCCTTACTCTACGAGTTGCCTTACTCTACGAGTTGCCTCACTTTACGATTGTCTAACTCTTTGTGTGGTTTCCTTACATGATCTTCGCTTGGCTGGCCTTCACGTGGGCTGATCACATTGCCTGTTATCGTCTTAGATATTTCTGAGGTCTCGTTTCCGCGAGACACTCTCCCGTGCCCATCTTGACGAAGAGGGCATGACTCTCAGTCAACAGTATTACATGCTTATTTATATCTAAGTATGTAAACTTATGACACATTTATCAATGTATAAGGAAGAAACCGAATTTCCAAATTTACTTCTGCAGGCATGTAGTGTCTTTAAGAAATCAATATGTAAGTATGTCTGGCATTCAAAACCACAACATGGAAAATTGAGATTTGACCATAATAGTCCATTGACATCATACATTAAAGCAAAAATCAAGATTATATGGAAGTGATGAAGGAATCTGTGAGTTCTGAAGATTACAGGAAATCTGATCCAAATTTATTCAATCAAAAAATCATGATGATGGCTCATAGATACTGTATGTCAATAATGGTGATATCGGCTGGCAGTATGAGGCACAATGTCCTGTAGGTACAAGGCTAATCGCTCATATCTCAACATAGTTTGACATGAAGCTCTGGCCAGCTCTTTAGCTTTTCTGTGAATATGACAAACTACAGTCAGAGATGTTTCTGGTACAATATACACAGTCTTAACTTCCTTTATTTTGATTGATTTAATTTCATCACCAAGCTTCCCTCTGTTAGAGAATATACGCGATAATCGATATTTGTGAAAAAAAATGATATGAGCAAAATCAACCACACGCCACATGTACATAGTGGGACCAGGGAAGAGAGATGTCTCTCAGGTATTGGTGAAAGTTCACTATATGTTTGTCTAAATTGTGCTGGTTTTTATATCGTATGTTATGAAGTTAACTGTTTCCACAAGTAATTGCATGTTATGAAGTTAACTGTTTCCACAAATAATTGTATGTTACAAAGTTAACTGTTGACACAAATAATGTTTTTTATTTTTACAAATGTTATTTTGTCAATAATGCATCATTTGTCTATATTACAGTCAACGGCACCGACTGTGCGGGATGTCAGATACGGCTTCGGCAGACTCATCGGACTTCAGCGAGGACAAAACATACAGCACCCATTATCAGTGGACCAAGAAGCCGGAGCACTCTTCCCCGTCAAAGGACCCGGGCCTGGGGTCGGTGCGGGTGGACAACCCCGCTGATCTCTATGACTTTGCTCACCACATACACCACAACCATGAAACTCAGCCTTGTACTCCATTATTGAACAAACAACGTGCCAATACCATATATGGGCAGGCGGTGCGGTGTACGTGCCCCCACGTGCAGCCCACGTACGTCAGAGCGTCTGACCTGCGTCCCCCCACCAATGCCAACCCTCTTCCGCGGCCTCCCAACCCAAGCCTTGAGCGGGACAGTATTGTAGGTGGCGCCACCAGCAGGGTGGGTTCTCATTATTTCGTTCTGGACCCAGATGTGATAGCAGACCAGAGGACACATCCAGTGCAGCTGCGCACATTTGGGCCCCCAAAAGCGTCTTCCCAAGCGGACCGAGAGGAGATATATCCTATGTGTACAATTAAGCACCCCGTAGCGCCTTCTGAGGCGACGGACAAGACACCGTCTGCCAACTGTAACTGTCGGCCGGCCCCGAGTCAGCTGTGCCCCCATGCACAACCCCCGGCGCATGCGCAGGAAGCTCTGCTTCCCGGGGCGAGCCACGAAGACTTAGATAATAATGAAAATGAGAGACGCAAACCAGAAACAGTAAATTAGGTTATCTCTTCTCTACATCTCACATCTTCCTCACTTTTTTACTTTCTTTAAACAAGCCACCAAGTCTTATTAATGCTTTTGAAAGCTGATATTATATATTTCAACCCTTTGCCAAAGCCTTTAAGCTCAGGTTTATGTACAGGAACACACCATTATCACAGGAGAATATGGAATGGTTAAGTGGATACAGCCAAGTTGGAATATCATTTTGGCATCTCATTTGTAAGGAAAAGGAAGACTCACAGCGGCTTTGAAGGTATAACCGTCCAATGATAGAAAATGTCATGTACACTCACCATTTCTTTTATTCATTGTGACATCAATCACAATTATAAAATGGAATTATTGAAACCAGCAACCCTAATTGAACCTACCTGTCAGATGCAATGTAACATGCTTGTATATCAGAGAGGAACCGGAAATGCCAGTCTGGACAAACTAGGTTAACGTTGACAGGTTCCCTCTCGCAGCTGCCTATGTGTTACCCCCAGCGCTCAGCTATATAAAACCCATGCCAATTATGTTCTTCTGCGGTAAACGATAACGTCCTTAACATAAGTACATGGGAATCAAAGGAACCCGGGAGATCTTCTATCTTTCCTCTGAACATATTCTTGGAGGCGTGACCATGTGTTTATTAAGAACCTCGCTGTATTACTGTAATGTATCACTGTTCAGCTGGAGATAACTAACCCAAAAAGTATAAGTCATGAAATTTATCATTTCCTTTCTTTCATCAATGTGTCAAATATACATTCCATTACATTGTAACAGACAATGGGTTATTCAATGCCGATTTGGTTACGATAGAGTGATGATAATAGTATGGTAATTAATATATTGAAAACTGATATGATGCTGATGAACATTAAAGTGTCATAGACCTTATGATTTATCTAAACGATTTTAAAGGATTCATTTCTAATATACTACACTGGGAAATTTACATGCTGAATTATCAACCATTAAGTAAAAGGACGTACTCTTCCTTGTGCCGCTTGCATTTGTAATGTTTTGCACCTTAATTCGATTTCCGATTTCCGTTAGAAAGGTATCTTGAAAAGATGATTAAAATTAGGATAATTGCCACATATTCTCTTAACTTAGACCAAAAACACAATCATCAGATTCTTGTAAGAGTTGCATTTTATGAATTGTAAATGTTTACCTGATTTGTGGAGTATCGGGTTTGGCTATTACTGATATTCTATGACGGACAGGAATATGAAAAAACAGTATTTCAAACATAAACTATACTTAAATGAATTCAGCTAAAAGCCTCTGCTCAGTATTTTTGTTAAGATTATCTAATGTTAAATATAGTGTAATTTAACTCAAAATATAGGGCACAAATATAAGTCGCTGATTATTTTGCAAATATCTTTTTATGGAAAGTGGCTTTCAGCGGTAAATATCCATATTTGCAAATATAGAAAAATGATTGTTTTAAAGATTATTAAAACTACAATTTCATGAGATTTCTATAAAACAAAGAGTACACTCCCGTCTCATGTTGCACAGAAACTAATTAAAATTTCTTTACGTACCACATTTCTCAACATATTTTGGTGTTTAGATTGTATTGTTTATAACTAAAAGGTGTTGAGAATGATAATGTTTAGATGGGATGAATGTGTCGCATTTCTAAAACTTTTCTTCCTGGGATCAGCTTGTGTCACTCTGTATAACGCCCAGGTGAGACATGGCATTAAAGAATAAAACACATGGGACTAGTATCACCAGTGTGGTTACAAATACACTCCTGAAAAAAAACCAGGTGTCACTGAGAACATGTGAAAACATAACGTATAATCAGATAAACCTGATCTCAATCATTATTTTTGCTATTACTAATACCTATTTGTAGATAATTTTATGCAACTAGCAATATGTCTCAATTTGATATCGCCAAGCAATAAAGGAATGAAAATTGTATATCTTTGATCATGTGATGACATATTTAAGATTCATAAAACGTGTACATTTCATTGTATAAATTCCAGCTCTCTCGATGACATATTGATATGCAGTAGTCTGTAAAATACATATCTACATAATACTCTGTGTTGTCTTTCTTTTTTACAAGTCCATGTATTGTATGTTAGGTCATATTCTTCAAGGAAAATACGATTAGATCTGTATTGTATGGATAAAGACATTTGAGCTCAAACATAAAACAATTCCTTTATCATGTTTTCAAATATTGTCTATCCTCATCGTCAACAATTATCAGGTTTAATAACAGTAAAAATAATACAAAACTGACAGTAACATAATCCCGACATAGCCTCTTCATAAAGTGTGTACAGAATAGAAAATTCTTGAAGCCCTTCTTTAGTACCAAATGATGACTCCATATTTCTAATATCATTAGACAGAATTTGCCATGACTTAGGAGCAATAACTGAGAAGGCCTTCTCAAACCTATCATTGTCTGTGTTTTGAATAATAAAATCATACATTTCATCAGACCGTAGAGAGCGATGGGATTCCTAATGAGTAGGTACAGTAGGTAATGAGGTGCGTCCCCATTTAATGCTGTAGAGGATAAGCAGTGTCTTTAACATCAATCCAGCAGGTAGCTACTAACAACCAATGCCCTCATCCTACCAGATATATGATATGCCTACCAAACTAGCAGCAGCAATCATCTTACAGCAATCATCCTGAAGCGATCATCCTGCAGCAATCATCCCGCAGCAATCATCCTGCAGCAATCATCCCGCAGCAATCATCCTTCAGCAATCATCCTGCAGCAATCATCCTGCAGCAAACGTCCTGCAGTAATCCTGCAGCAATCATTCTACAGCAATCATCCTACAGCTAACATCCTGCAGCAATCATCCTACAGCATTCATACTGCAGTAATCGTCCTACAGCAATCATCATACAGCAATCATCCTGCAGTAATCATCCTACAGCAATAATCCTGCAGTAATCGTCCTACAGCAATCATCCTGCAGCAATCATCCTGCAGTAATCGTCCCACAGTAATCGTCCTGCAGAAATCGCAGCAAGAGGTCCATTCTCAAAGTCAAGGATGCATGTTATAAATGGTTTTGTTAGTGTTTCAGCTGTTTCCCCATCAAGACGAAATTGATTGAACGATAGATTTGTTATGTGATCAGCCCTTCTTGCACCAATTGTGTAGTTGACCTCTCATAGTTATATAGGAGTGCAAATTGATACTAAAATCCACGAACTCGGTGGGTTCAGTCGGCACAAGAGTAAATGCACTAATCGTGATTCGGTCGTGGTTATTTACAGAGACATTTTAAACAGAGATTGGAAACAAGCTGAAGTTTTACATTATCGCTCAGGTGAACCGATCTTGTGGTGGCGCCACCGTTGCCACCTCCTGTTTCCCATATGTGGCTATTTGGCCAGCTTGTCAAGGGAATATTCACTGTTTTTTTTCACAAATGGACCATGTTATTATCTTTGGATCATCACGTTGAGATTAAGTGGATTAAAAAGGTACTGTTTTATAGCATTTAGATGGAGAACTGTATTGTAATTTGTGCAAAAAACGATTGCGCGAGACCATGTGAGAGTTGGATGGTGCACCACGCTGACACCTAGTGACAGACCTCCTCTTTCCAATCTCTGTTTAAATATCTTTGTCATTTGATAAGTCTTCTGTAGGTCGTTTTTTTCCGGAAATGAATCACAGGTTTTTAATGACCTTAAAAATCATTTGTGATACCTGTAACCAAGCTGTGAAAGTACCAAAATCAAAAATGTTGGTCAAATATTGCATCAGAATCATTTCAAGTTTTCATAAAATCTCAGAGGTCACAGGCAGTTGGAGAAATTTGGAGTATGTTTAACTGAGATGTAGTCAAGATCCTGTAAATCAACAAAAATACACCTGCCAGGATTTTTGTTCCTCGTTCTCTGCATGTACACAATATCACCACTGTTGTGGTCTGTTTAGGTGTTAGACCTGTACCAATAACACTTTCAGTTTCGGACACTCCAGTGTCCGAAACTGATGGTGCTCCATTGTTAGGAAACCTTTGCCTAGTAGGTGTTTTGCACAAGATCACTGGTCAGTGAAGCAAGTCTTGTTGACAAAGTGTTCAACAGCTGATTTGAATATGGATAAGAAAGTACCTGACACCATGGAGCCATTTAGTATAAATATTCAGTATCATCAGGATGCACGTACCTGATACATGGTATACACAGAGTCTGCTGATGACCACCGAGAACGTCTCCGGAAACCAACCTTCCCATGAAATGTTTGTGTTATATGAAAAACGATCACGTCTTCAAATGTTTATCTCTTTTCCGATGTTGTTGCAAATATTTAAATGGGGATTCAGTATTGTTTTGTAAACATGTGTACACAAAGGAATAAAGAATTTATACACATGGAATGAATTAAACAAAAAAATATCATTGTACACGTGTTCTTATTAGGCCGTGGTTTGTGTTATCATGTTTATATGATAATGGAAAGGAAAGATCCCTAGTTATTCTTAGAAAATAGTAGGACGAAGACGAGAGGTAACTGTTTTATCATTTGTCATGGTATATAATACACATGTTTTGTTTATAAATGAAAGACAATGGGCCGATTGCATCTAGATTCACACTGATTATAGATAGAACTGGCTTCATTTTTAATTTAAAAGCCATTATCAACTTGAAAATGGTGTCTTAGATTTCGATAAGACATATGTTACAGATATCTAGTTCTTCTTTTGATCTATTGGCATTACTTTTGATATCGTCTTAGACAAACATATATGTGGGAAATTTTAGACTAATAAATTTAACTTGCTGTGTGAAATTACTGAATATCCTCCTTCAGAAAATTACTTCATAAAGTGATAAATATGTTGACTATTTGTGTGAAATACCAGTGAGAAGGTCAAATCAAACTTATCAACATGGCTCAGCGGGTAAGACATCTGTATGTGTATTTCTCTGTTTTCCAGCGAGATCAGTCACAAATGCATGTACTCGCATCTGCAAAGATCACCAATTGGAAATTGTGTCAATGCCTCCAAAATAGTTCTCTAGTGTCAAGGTTGTTTAAACATTATCAACAAGACAGAATTAGAATTTCAGATCTATATTTTTTTTAAATATATCAAATGTTTTTAATTGTCAAATAAAACCTCAAATTTGAATGGAGAAATAAATATGTGTAGTAATAATGCTCAGATGTGCATGCAGAGATTTGCCCACAATTTTAGACATGTGAAAGTGACCACACACCCCACTAATTTGAGTACTAAGATATAATTTTGGATATGTTTAATTGAATAGGCCATTCTCTACAAGCCCTTAAAGTTGATATGTACATAAATGTTTTTTAATACCCACAAAGATTATGCATAAATTATCTATAGATAGAGATGGATGTGATTTTCACATTATGAATAGCATATTTTTGAAAAAATATCTTAATTGTTTAGGAACATTTTCTCAGCCCAACATGAAAAAAATGTGTCACTTTATTGCAAATTTCCCACAATATACTAAATACGTTTGTCCCCAATGTCATAAAGTCATATGAAACTTTTTTTATTATTTATTACGCTCAGTAGTGTTTTCTGTCGACGACTGAAAAAAAACATAAAATAACAACATTTTATTATGCTTTTCACGCAAAGGCATAATAAATAAGATAAATATTGCAAATTGCCTTCAGGGGATATAACTGTAGTGCTGTTATAATGTATTGCTAAACGCTTGTAACAGCTTGTAAAACAGAAGTTCCACTCACATTTATCAACTTCAATGAATGCAAACAAGGTACACCAATAACAAGGAGGAGATTTGTACAAATATTATCATAAGAAGAACCGTGGAAATAAAATGAATCTACAAATTATTGAATTGTGGCAAACAGATAATTACAGACAGGATATCTTTAACAATACATAGCCTACGATTTATCGAATGTAATCTATAGAATGTAATTCATCGAGAATTTGAATGTAGTTTTCGAGAAAGATAAGAAAATGAATTTCACAGCGTTTGTTCTGTGTGTGGTTCTTGTTTGCATTCTGAACACTGAAGGATATAACAACATCAGAAGCACTCTGCGTCAAGGTAAGTATCTCGCTTTGTAAAATGTCAATTATTTAATATCTAATTTATCCAAACAATATATTCTCTTCATCCCTAAAAGACCGGTAATAAATCATATTATAATATGAATTAGTGTCATCCTTGTGACCAAATACATGTTCTCCTGTCTGTATGTTCTCCTGTCTGTATGGTTTCCTGTCTGTATGTTCTCCTGTCAGTATGTTCTCCTGTCTGCATGTTCTCCTGTCTACATGTTCTCCTGTCAGTATGTTCTCCTGTCTGTATGTTCTCCTGTCTGTATGTTCCCCTGTCTACATGTTCTCCTGTCTGTATGTTCTCCTGTCTGTATGTTCTCCTGTCTGTATGGTTTCCTGTCTGTATGTTCTCCTGTCTGCATGTTCTCCTGTCTGCATGTTCTCCTGTCTGCATGTTCTCCTGTCTACATGTTCTCCTGTCTGTATGTTCTCCTGTCTGTATGTTCTCCTGTCTGTATATTCTCCTAACTGTATGTTCTCCTGTCTACATGTTCTCCTGTCTGTATGTTCCCCTGTCTACATGTTCTCCTGTCTGTATGTTCTCCTGTCTGTATGTTCCCCTGTCTATATGCTTTCCTGTCTGTATGTTCTCCTGTCTGTATGTTCTCCTGTCTGTATGTTCCCCTGTCTGTATGTTCTCCTGTCTGTATGTTATCCTGTCTGTATGTTCTCCTGTCTATATGTTCTCCTGACTGTATGGTTTCCTGTCTGTATGTTCGCCTGTCTGTATGGTTTCCTGTCTGTATGTTCCCCTGTCTATATGTTCTCCTGTCTATATGTTCTCCTGTCTGTATGTTTTCCTGTCTGTATGTTCTCCTGTCTGTATGTTTTCCTGTCTGTATGTTTTCCTGTCTGTATATTCTCCTGTCTGCATGTTCTCCTGTCTGCATGTTCTCCTGTCTGTTTGGTTTCCTGTCTGTATGTTCCCCTGTCTATATGTTCTCCTGTCTATATGTTCTGTCTGTATGGTTTCCTGTCTGTATGTTCTCCTGTCTGTATGGTGTCCTGTCTGTATGTTCTCCTGTCTGTATGTTCTCCTGTCTGTCTGTTCTCCTGTCTATATGTTCTCCTGTCTGTATGTTCTCCTGTCTATATGTTCTCCTGTCTGCATGTTCCCCTGTCTGTATATTCTCCTAACTGTATGTTCTCTTGTCTGTATGTTCCCCTGTCTATATGTTCTCCTGTCTATATGTTCTCCTGTCTGTATGGTTTCCTGTTTGTATGTTCTCCTGTCTGTATGTTCTCCTGTCTGTATACTCTCCTGTCTGTATGTTCTCCTGTCTGTATGTTCCCCTGTCTGTATGTTCTCCTGTCTGTATGTTCTCCTGTCTGTATGTTCTCCTGTCTATATGTTCTCCTGTCTGTATGGTTTCCTGTCTGCATGTTCCCCTGTCTGTATATTCTCCTAACTGTATGTTCTCCTGTCTGTATGGTTTCCTGTCTGTATGTTCGCCTGTCTGTATGGTTTCCTGTCTGTATGTTCCCCTGTCTATATGTTCTCCTGTCTATATGTTCTCCTGTCTGTATGGTTTCCTGTCTGTATGTTCTCCTGTCTGTATGGTTTCCTGTCTGTATGTTCCCCTGTCTATATGTTCTCCTGTCTATATGTTCTCCTGTCTGTATGTTCTCCTGTCTGTATGGTTTCCTGTCTGTATGTTCTCCTGTCTGTATGTTTTCCTGTCTGTATATTCTCCTGTCTGCATGTTCTCCTGTCTGCATGTTCTCCTGTCTGTATGGTTTCCTGTCTGTATGTTCCCCTGTCTATATGTTCTCATGTCCTAACCTTTCTCATGTCCTAACCTTTCTAAGTTTAAGAATTAACCGATTGCTTATTTCTAAATATTTCTCTTTTCAAACTAATAGCGTAAGGAAATATTTTTTTCGTGGCTTGTATACACCAATTCAAGTATATTAAAAACTTAACTGATAGTGCAATACTTCTTTTTAATAACTTTATATTCCCAGCCTGAGTCCTACCTGTAAAAAATAAACAAATAAAGAAAAACGATATAGAGCAATGTTGCGAAGTAATTTAAATACCCATCTGAACACAAAAACATTGGTGAAAAAGTTATTCTTAACAATATCTTCACTCATCGATCGGGAATATCATTTTTCCTTTGTCAGTCATACTGTCATATGTAAATATGCTCATAAATCTTAGTTATTCATAAGTTAAATTTAAATATGCTACCTAGCTTGGTAATTCTTAACTCACATTTACAAATGCTACATAGCCTAGTTCATAACTCATATTTAGATATGCTACAAAACTAAGTAATTTATAACTCATATTTAGAAGGGCTATCTAGCTTGGTAAATTAGAACTCATATTTAGATATGCTACCTGGCTTGGTAAATTAGAACTCATATTTAGATATGCTACCTAGCTTGGTAATTTTTAACTCATATTTAGATATGCTACCTAGCTTGATAATTTCTAACTCATATTTAGATATGCTACCTAGCTTGGTAATTTCTTACTCATATTTAGATATGCTACCTAGCTTGGTAATTTCTAACTCATATTTAGATATGCTACCTAGCTTGGTAATTTCTAACTCATATTTAGATGTGCTACCTAGCTTGGCAATTTCTAACTCATATTTAGATGTGCTACCTAGCTTGGTAATTTCTAACTCATATTTAGACATGCTACCTAGCTTGTTAATTTAGAACTGACGTTTAAATGTGATACATAGCTAGGCGACCCATACATCACATTTAAATATGCTTCACAGCCAGCTAATATAAACATTATTGACTGAAAGCTCATCGTTCTGTGTTGATATCATCAGATATCACTCTTGAAATGAAAAGATCTCTCAATAAACTATATTTGAATAATTGTAAAGAAGAGCTATTTATGCTTTTTCATCACACATAATTGCAGCAAAAAGGACAAGTGGAATTCCGCCGTCAGCAACGTGATGACGTCATCAAATATTCAACTTGTCTAATCAGCATATATGGATATGCAGAAAAGCTAGTCAATGAGCTTTGAAGAAATATTAATACCCGCTGTCAGCTTTTTTTCTTTTTTCAAAATGAAAATCGAAATAGATTTTGAAAATGAACGTGGAAAAAAATTAGAATTGCCGAGGCCTGGGATTCCTGGGAAACAGACCAAATTTGTCTCTTTAGCAGGATTAAATAAACACATTTTACAACAATAAAAAAGTGTTTGCTCTCGGCAATATAGACAAAGAGTTAGAGATGATAGCCTCAATGTAACAGTATTGGGTCATAAACACGATCCCTGTGGCGAGAGCTCGCCCCTTATGCAACACCCACCTGTCAGTGTCAAACTTAAGCTATATGTCATCTAAACACATATAGTACATATCATTTAAACACATACACTATATATCATTTAAACATATATACTATATATCATTCAAACACATACACTATATATCATTTAAATACATACATATATAATTGAAATACAAACATTTAAAGACATGTATATCATTAAGATACATACACAATAAATCATACATTATACACGGTACAAAATCTTAGTAAACCAATACATTTATTTTTGGAAAAGATGTATAAACATTTTCACCATTGATTAGTCGTTTTCACCATTGTCAACTAAACATATAACGCAGAGACATCCAAATATGTAGACGACTGAAACCAACTAGAAAACTTTTTCAAAAGAGATTTCTGGAGAAGGCTTAAAAAAAACCTTGGCCTTTGTCGGTTTATTTAATGTATGTTTGAACTTTCACAGTGCTTTTTATTTCTTGTACAAATCAAATGTGTATTTCTTTCAGCAAGTATGTGTATGAAGGGGAACATGTATTTTGGGGCGGCAGACGATCCGTGTTCGTTTCACCGCTGTGCGGAGGGTGTACTTCACGGCCCGTTCCTTTGCGCTCCGGGCATCGCCGTACCCCGCGGCTACCACGGTCCAGACAACCCCTGTAGACACCTCAGCAGGCGATGTAGGTTTTTTGTTCACTCAGACCTATCAACAAAATTAATATTCCAATAAAATCATCGGCCGTTTGTAGCGATGATGAGTAGTTTTTATTACACAATCAGATGTTTTCGTGATATTTGTCGACGTTATGAAATAACATTGCCATAACTGATGACATTTATAACCTTTTAATAACTTAACGTTACCTTTTATTTGACATTATCCTCAAGATCGTCTGCCTTTAGGGCAGGCGTTGTCTGGTAAATAAGTACATCAATCATATTTTGTGCCAGCATTAAAATACTCCCTGCAACTCCCATGCAAAAGTTACATATCCTTGACTATCACAGGAACATATTAGCGCACATTTGCTTTTATTTTCATCTTTCAAACAATAGTTTCCCTATCTTTGTCCTATCAAAACGTCTACTTAGCCCCAACTGTTCCTAGGCCACGGGCCGTGGCGCAGTTGGTTAGGACGCCAGCTTATTAGCACCAGTTCCTCTGTGGTGATCCAAAGGTCGTGGGTTCGAACCCCGGCCGTGCCGGGATTGAACTCATGATACAATTTCCCACATGAGCTGAGGCCTGTGCCAAAGGGTTAACCCGTTGTCCTTGTAAATCTGTGACCGGGTGGGTTGTCATGTCAAGGACCTGCGACATGACAATTCAGTGAGGCAGCACTATATCTGCTACAAGTAGGTCTCATCACGAAATAACTGAAATAATGTTGAAAGTGATGTAAAAACCCCAAACAAACCAACTGTTCCTACATTTTGTCTGGCCCCCACATCATATATTTATCTTTTATAACTAAAGACATATAAAATATAATCCCAAACTTCTGGATAAATCCAAATCCTATTTCCCTGATGTGTCCATAATGACGTCATCACATGTGAGGACCGCGACTCTTTTGTTTGAATTGGGTCACATTGGGTTGAATTCTGCTATTGGAGAACACTATTATTTAATATATGTATCCAGGTCTCCAACACAGAAAAGTTGCGATTCTAATTTCCCACCAAAACACAATATAATTTTGCACAGCCAATTTCGTGTTTTATGTTCAGTATGATATCATTTTTTTTCTTTTTGTCAGGCACAAAGAAACAATTACCTCAAAGACAAAGATTACCACGTCAACAGCAAGATGACCGCTCTCCATCTCGAGACAAAGCCTTGAAGGCATATTTGCAAAAACTTCAATCAAAAACAAGAGCACTCAAAAGGGATATCATATATAGATTTCAAAGGCTGATGAAAAATAACAAAGATTCATCATCCATGTGGAAAAGATCTGCGGCGAAAATGTATAGGAGTGCCAGGAATAGGGAACAATTGAGAAACCAGCCACAAAGAAAACCATCAGTATTGTATAAGAATTTTGTGTACAGAAAACCAAGAAAAAACCAAGCAGATGTAAACCGTATTTTGAAAACATATTCTAATGTGGTTGTCCCGCCAAAATATGCACTCCTTGAAGAACCAAGAAGAGGTCATGAGGTGTACAGGTTTCAATACCAGGGAAACAAATTAAAGGAAATTGTCAAACCCCATAGTCACAACACAAATAGACGAAAACCTAAAACATACGGAAAAGGTGTAAATGAATTTGAAAATAAGAAGTCCAGTGATTACCAAAACAAGGCATATGGGCCTCCAATAGAAAATGACAAAATAGATAAAGTCAGTAGACACAAAACCAGAATGGCTATGAGAGAGTTCATTGAAAGGAACAAGAACAAGATAAATGTAAAAGAAAGAATAAGTTTGGGTGACGTGTATTCAGGGGACAATGCGATGAGCAATGGAGACAAGACAAGATCTGCCAGAAAGGTCAAACGCGCCCATGGACACTCATTGCCACACGGTGGCGCCATTCATCGCCACGTGGTGGCGCCCCCAAAAATCAATTATCAAGACGATGATTCATTTGAAAACAACCAAAGAATGGATCGGCCCTATTATCAAAGAAGGATTCCCAGAAGGAGAGAACGTGAGAGAGGCATAATGCAAATATCAGATGCCCCCAGGTTTGCTCAAGGTCCGTCAGTGCCAGGAGGAGAGAGGACTTATGATGACTTTGATCATCACCTAGTATTTAGTCCAGATATTGAACAGATGTACGATACCCATCCCAGCGACCAGTACTTCAATCAGATGGGGCAGGAGAACAGAGGTCATCACGGCGGAGGAGGAGGCTATGATAAGAAAAAGACCGTGTTTGTACCTATAGTTGCTGACGCTGGTCCTGGTCCACCAGGTCCTCCTGGTCCAACTGGACCAACTGGACCCACTGGGCCAACTGGGCCAACTGGACCCACTGGTCCAACTGGACCCACTGGTCCAACTGGACCCCCTGGTACTACAACAGTCATTGTTATTGTTATTTTTGTCGTAGTTCAGCCAGACCCTGCTGCGGCAGTTAATCCTGTACCATTGGCAAACAATGAAGATGCGACCAATGGTCTCAACATAGTGGTCAGCAGTGAGATCGAGGCGGATCCAGATGGGGGTCCTCCCACACTCACTATAACACTCTCTGCGCCAGCGGGGTCATCAGCACCTACCAGAGCGCAGGTGGAGGAAATCGTGATGAATGTCATAGACCAGAATAGGGAGGAGATACTCCGGGTCAGCCGGGTCATCCAGGTCGGCAGCTTGACCATCCAGGGCCTGGATCTTTCTGAAGAGGCATCAAATCCACCAGAGGGTGCCACTAGAGAGCGACAGGACGGACCAGTCAGCAGAGAGAACATGGCAATCTCAACAATGGAGATTGCCACTCCAAGGGTTATATATAACAGGAATGCTAAAAGAGCTTCATTTTCAAACCAACTATCTTCTTCTCAATACCAGCTGCCCAAATCACCAGATCTGCATAGTATTAAGCAATCAATAGACAAAAGTACCAAACATAGTCTGAAGCTGTTGGACCATTTGAATAGAAACATTGATAAACTTGTTTCAGTTCTGTCTGAAAAAGATAAAAGGACTGCTATGGTACGTGAAGAAACAGAACCCGTTGTAGTAATAAGGAACATCCCAAACCTTCACAAAAAGCATCATAACATCATACTAAATCAAACTAAACCGCAAAAACACATTGGTGGTATGGATGAGGAAATAAAAGCTTCTGTGGCCAGAAAAAAGAATGAAACTAAACCTGCTATCCAAATCCTATTGACAGAAAACACGAATGATAGTCTCCATACAACAGTCAATGATACAAATCACACAGGAGATGTTAGGCGGGAAAATGTATCTGATGCGAGCACACGGCTAACAAACCAATCTAGGTCAGATGGTAAAACTAAAGGGAAAAATGACGACCCCAGCCACAAGGACCTACAGGCTAATCTCTCTCTGTTGGCAATGGGAATGCAAAAGGAAGTAGGCAAATTTAACAACACCTGGGACACCTTCAAGACAAACGTCCTCAACATTACAGGTGAAACATTATCTTATCCTTTATCCTTTGGGAATTTAGAATGAATATAAGACTACAGTTTCAGGTGTGTTTACATCTCTCAGAATTTTCCTGTATTTCATTATTGTATATTAAAATGGTTTCTTATCAAGTATATGCATTGCCAAGTTCGCAAAAAAAAGAATGCCAACTGTCTTGAGCAGTATATTTATTTATTCACTCAAAGCACTTAATAACCAGAACAACTCATACGAGCGAATTGTTTTATGATAGAATTAGGATTGTTGTTGTCTTATTTGGTTTTAATTACAGCTATGCCGTGAATATTTGGGTTGCTTTTCAGATTCCCGTTACGACTACGACACAATGTTCTACAATACTCATATAAGCGGTGGGCACAGAATCTGTTCGATGTGTACATTGCAACACTGCCTTCGCGCATGCGTCACATTTCTCAGAGCTTCCTGTCATGGCATTGATTACAATATAGCGAAGCAAGAATGCTTCATACATGAGAAGTTGACTGCATGTAGACAACGAGGCAGCTTGAATGATTGTCTGCATTTCAGTAGGGCAGCATGTCGCTGTAAGTAAAATGATAATGCACCCAGTAGGAATCGTGGCCCAGTAGTAATTCCTACATTGTGCAACTGCCCAAAGTAGGAATTCCTACTTTGTGCAAATAAGTAGGAATTTTAAGATATATCAATAACTGAGATCACTGGATGCGGCCAATATAATTACAATGTTTATCAGTTTTCTATTATATTTTGTATTTAAAAATAATAATAGACACTTCCTGCTTAATTGGACGTTATTGGCATTGGAGAATGTGGTTACACATTTGGATTGACTCGTACATTATAATGGAAATATGACATATTTGGAAATAGAAATGTTGATTGTCACTTTAATTTTACAAAAAAATGTACAAACATTTTTTTAAATATTTTGTTAATAATACGTTTACAGGCTCACATCCAGATATCTGCTTTTTTGCCAATCAGAAATGTACTGATAAAATCATATTTTATTATGCACACAACTCATATCAGTGCATGCTCATATCATTACAATTATTTTTATAACAGTCCTACGTTCATAAAGTCCAACATTCATACAGCCTAAACCTCCTCAATGACCTCATTCAGCTTCCTGACATTTGGATTCTTGACTCTGATATTCCTACTTATTTGCGCAATGTAGGAATTCCTACTTTGTCCTGCACAATGTAGGAATTATTCCTACATTGTGCAAGATTCCTACTTTGCGCATGACAATAATATTCCAATCATCTGTTGATCTATCTTTTTGTGTACTGTATTGATATTATTATTATTATTATTATTATTATTATTACTATTTTTTCTAAATAAAACCGTCAGTCCTCAAAGTTTCTTCTATGATTTTCATACTTTCACATTTTAACACCCTTGTCATTTTAACATATTCATATGTAATTAATGTAGAAATGTTCACGTTTCAGAGCTTGAATTGGAAACAGGGATACGAATCAAATACTGCAAATATATGCAGAGGAACCCAACTTTTACTATTGATATGATAGTGACTAATACATATCAAGGTCAAGATGCGGTTGTTGTATTTTTTTCCATTGCACAGCCTCTCTAGGCTGTATACAATGCATTATTCAGATGAAACCAAACATCTGATTGGACACAGACAAACGTGACCAAACATGGTCACGCATGTGTATTGTGTCATATTGAATGGTGATGCATAGTAGTTGCGTGGCATTATTTGGTGCGTGACCTCATTTGGTCACGTTAATGCGTGACCTCACAGATGTTTGGTCAAACTTTTAAGAACGCAACTGTGTTTGAAATATATTGAACTACCCCGGTAAATCAGTGCTGTGATTTTGTGACCGCGAACACCAGATCTTATATAGACTTCACATCTGAAGGATGAGATGAACTTTTTCTAAAGTTAAACCCAGAACTAAACTGTATTATCATTCTCATATGTAGCTTTGGCTTGGTAGATTGCTGGTGCTTTGCCTAAGGAATATAACTACAGACTTGTATAACTCAGCTGTGTGATATGTGTTTTGTTTGTTTGTTTGTTTGGGGTTTTACATCACTTTCAACATTATTTCAGTCATTTCGTGATGAGACCTACTTGTAGCAGATATAGTGCTGCCTCACTGAATTGTCATGTCGCAGGTCCTTGACATGACAACCCACCCGGTCATAGATTTACAAGGACAACAGGTTAACCCTTTGGCACAGGCCTCAGCTCATGTGGGAAATTGTATCATGAGTTCAATCCCGGCATGGCCGGGGATCGAACCCACAACCTTTGGATCACCACAGAGGAACTGGTGCTAATAAGCTGGCGCCCTAACCATGTGTGATATGTGAATCTCAGACATATCTCAGACACATGTAATCATAGAAGAAGACAAAAAGATGTGAAATCTTGAAACAAATCAAAAAAAGGATTTTGTTTTTATATCAGACCTAGATTGCTGTGTCATGATCAAGTAATGCTAGATGTGTGAGACATGTCTGATATTTCTTGTCTGGGATTAAATCTGTGAGGGGTTCATACTGGCCTCAATGTTTTATTGCTTGTCATGATGTGTTTTCCCCATAAGGGAATATGCTGGACTTTGGAGGTGAAACGCTACTGTCAGGAAATTGGTTGGGGGAGTATAAAGTTGAATAGGGCAGAGCAGCGAATGCATTTACACGTGTTAGAGCTGATAGTTGTAGCCAAGATGTAAAAAAAAACTAAAACAGTGTTGCTGTAAATTGTCCGAATATTGCATTAAAATCTCTCAAGGGCTTAACATGTAATGCTTATGTTCATATTTTTCTACATCTGTTTTATGGAGTCATAAGATACGATATCGATCACTATTTTGTTGATTGATGCAGCTAGTCTATGCAAAAAGCTAATAAAATGTATTTGAGATAACTGCTTTGATATGCGCATGACTGAATTGTTAACCAATAAACTAGTTGCTGATTATCTCATATCTTATCTCAATAACACAATTAACTTGTCTTGTTTCGGTATAGTCCTTGTCACGCCAAGAATCTGCGGCATGATAATTCAGTGAGGCAGCACTATATCTGCTACAAGTAGGTCTCGTCATGAAATGACAGAAATAATGTTGAAACTGATGTATAACCCCATACAAACAAACATTAACTGTAATACTTTGGGAAGCGAGAGATATCGATCTCAATATATTTCTTGTGATTAACCAGAGAATTTAGTGTTTTCTAAATGTTTGCTTCTCTTCAATAAATGGTAACATGCTACTTTAATCATTCCTTAAAATCACAATGGAATAAAATAAAACGTTAAAAAAATGTTACATCTATGCACAGTTTATTCCAAATGCATTTGTGGATCTAGAAATACCGAAACGGTTTTTGATGACCCAAAGAACATATTGAAAATTAATTCGATGTTTTCATGATGTAATTGCATACTAGAATAATCACACATCTGTAGAGATATTGTAAACCATGTACACGAGTACTGGTAACTTTTTAAAGCTTTTCCCCATCTCAAATTATTGTATTTTCTGAAGAGAGAAAATCAGATTTCTGAATCAAAATATTGTTATGTAGTTCTCAAAATAGATATTATTTGAATATTTTAAGAAAGAGTATATCAGCATTGTGTCATTATTGTAATACAATACCTGAGATGAAATTCTACACAAAACATGCATGTGACATCAAAAGATTAAAACTACTACAACCACCACTGTTGTATTGTAAAGCATCTGATGTCAGGCAAAGTATGAGCACATGATTTAACTCAGTGTAATATGGCGGTGGAATTGTAGAAAGAATTCAGACAAAATATTTTTCAGTTATGTAAGAAAACACTCAAGTATATCTTAATCCATGTAATCCTACACACGCTCGTCTTTAAGCAACCATCATTGACGACCCCTTCACAGTGCTGACACTGTGGGGGAGTGTGGTAATTCTAGATCCATAATTGATTGAATCATCAGCAATGATATTTATATATATATATATATATATATATATACTATGCAACGTAACTTATAGAAGATAACGATATATGGGTACATGGATACATGGGATATGAAGATATATGATATATGATAACGATATATGGGTACATGGGTACATGGGATATGAAGATATATGATATATGATAACGATATATGGTTACATGGGTCATGGGATATGAAGATAACGATATATGGGTACATGAGTCATGGGATATGAAGATAACGATATATGGGTACATGGGTCATGGGATATGAAGATAACGATATATGGGTACAAAACCTAGGTGAAATCATTCTTATTGTAACACGTATAAACGACTTTTCAGTTTAACAATTCATGTAGTGTGTGGGAAATGTTTTGAATTGGTCAAAACATTCTAAAGGTTGTGGTGCTTGACTTATCAAGACTATTTAAGAACCACAGAGATTACTGATGACCGAGGACAAACTATTTAAGTTTTATAATGATCCAATTGTTTGTTGTTTTTTTCAGTCATTTTAGTTCTCTAAACAACTGTCATTTCTCTGATTCAGAAAAAGATATATTCCCGAAGAAATATATTACAAAAGAAAAAATGGAATTCTAACATTGAAATTAAAAGGAAGCATTTACGAAACTAGATTGATAATTTGGCAAGGAAATGTACATGAAATGAAATGTGATCGTTCATTCAGTTGTGAAATTCGGTCTCTGACCAAGTCCAGCATGCATTGCAATGGAAAGAACTTCCTGTTAATCCAAGATGGCCTCCCACTCGAGGTAAAGTGTGTGATTCCTCTGGCTTTTGGTTGAGATAACATTATATTAAAGGAAGAATTTTACATTCAATACAGTTATAATACTTTCTACAGGTTTGATATTTATAGTGTTTATTCATTTATTCTATGACAATCACAATTCACAGTAAAAACGACTTCTTGAGTGGGCTGTCAAAATGATTTCTACAGTACAGGGATCAAGTCATTGCAGCTTGTATCAGCTTTATTTACAATGAAGATGATTTTCTGTTTAGTCTAAAGATGATTGAACATTTGGCTTATCTAAAAGGAAATAATATTAAATATTTGTAATCTGGCCCATGTTGAGTTTGTCACACCTTGCCTTTGATGAGCAGTGGATGTCTCCCACTGCCTGCCTGAGTCACAGCTTCTTTTTCGTCTGCTTTTGACTCTCAATGAGTCTCAGTGTAACACATGGCTTTAATGTATTCATTCATTGTGAGATCAACAACATACCACATTGGCAAGATCTGCTCATTTCAGTAACATGATTGACCCACTGGTAACAATGAGGTATGTCACACCATCACATGTTTCTGTTTGATGTCTTCCTTTTAGTGTAATCCATGTTGGACACTAATTTATCCCTCTTATCAATATTGAAATTAATTTGTAACTTAAATTCAATATAACAAATTCTGGTGATTGTATTATTATTAAGTTTGTAGTATCTGTCTTTGGAAGGAAGTTTGATTATAAATGTTGGTATGAGGTCATAATTAACATGTATTATTTAGTTCTATGTAATCAGGGTTGTTGCCAGGTTGACATGGCCGAATTGTATAAAATGGAATTTTGTATTTTTCATGCTCACAGAAAAAGGCCCATGATAACTGGCAAAAACTCTGTTACCCTTTGATCCTTAATCATCCTCTGTAGCATGCTAGAAGGCTTTTTATTCTGGGCCATTTTGTTTTTAATAAATGATTTGTCTCAGGATAAAAATATATTTATTGATATTATTCCAATAAATATATTGTAACATAGCTACATGGTGAATGGTGTGATTGTAGCCAAACACATAAAATAAAGGCATGTGTTTTAAGGTCATGCCTCTTATAAATTATTTTATATTATTTTTTCACTTTTATTTTTGTTGTTTTCAATGCTACAATTCACAGCTGCACATATACATATGGATCATTAGCCAGGCTACCCAAGTGCAGTGGGACCTGGGGGTTCCTTCTAGGAACTATGATTACATACTCCTGTATGCATAGGTGTAAATGAACAAGAGAATAAATTGTACATTACTCAGCTCTCCCCAATGAGTTTTCTCTGCAATAAAACATCAGGAAGAAAGTTCTCTTAATCCATTTAATCCATAACTTGTATGCCACAAATACTTCAAGGATGCATAAGGGCATAAATGACTCAGAAAAAAACAATAGGATTATTTCTGCTTTGCAATTTCACTTTCAAGATGAACATTTACAATCAAAATGGCTGGCCAGAAAGAAAGACATATAACTATAGAGAGAGATCATGATTTCAAAATCCAACGTGTCAAACCACAAAATACAGGAGCCAGATGTAGTGCGTTTGGCTGTAGTAATCGATGGGGTATGGACAAACAGTTAGGGGTCAAGAGATCTTATTATCTAATTCCTAAAGATACCAAGAGAAGAAAATTATGGCTTGATGCTATCCCTCGAACAGAGTGGACACCAGGAAAATATGACAAAATATGTAGTGATCATTTCTTGGGAGGTAAGGTTGTCAGGGTGTTATTTCATCATTAATTTATTGTTGAAGTATTAAAGATACAGTGCAACTATATATTTTTATGTAATGAATAGACTCTACTTGGAAATAATCAATATATATATTTTTCAGGAAATAATAATAAATGTATCTTTAATTTCTTTTTTTCAGGAAAAATCAGCAATACAGAGGGCACAGTGGGTTATATTCCCTCAATTTTCCCTACACAGAGGAAGACAAAGGCAAGGGAGACAAGATCTGCAGCCAGAGCAGGTATCCTTCCTCCCAGAGATGAGCCAGCCCCAAAGAGAAGGAAAGTTAAATGTTCAGTACCCAATGATGACAAAGCTGTATGGACAACAACAGACCATGACTACATCAAAACTAAAACAGAGATGCATGGAGAAAATTTAGTTAATTTGAATCAACGCATCATGGACCTTGAGAGTAGAGTGGAACATTTAGAGCACAAGGTTCTCAGTTTGGAAAACATTAAAGATTCTGATAAACTTTTCCAATTTTACACAAATTTTCCAAATTACAATGTTTTCAAAGCCCTGTCTGATTATTTGAACAGAAGAAGTGGAGGGAATTTGAGATATTGGCGTGGAAGTGACACTGCTCATCATGACAGGTACTTCAAAACAATGAGTTCAAAACCAGGGAGAAAAGAGAGAACTTTGAATTTTGAAGAGGAATTCTTTCTTTTCCTTGTTAAAATCGTCACAGACAGCTATAATACTGACCTGGCTTTGAGGTTTGGACTCAGTGAGTCTTATATTTCAAGACTTGTCACAACATGGAGCAATTTTCTTTGGTCTGAGCTCAAGGCATTGTTTGAGATGAAAAATGGGTGCAAAGATGACATAGACAATATCCCAATGTGTTTTTGGCGCTTTAACAATTTAGAAACAACATTAGATTGTACTGAGCAGCAAAGCGAGAAATCTTCAAATCTTCAGGCACGAAAAGAGACATACTCAAATTATAAAAATAGAGATACAATAAAGTTTCTTGTCGGAATGGGTAGAAATATGAACCTGAATTTTGTCTCAAAGGCTTTTGGAGGGCGTGCTAGTGATCGTCACATTACTTTAGCAAGTGAAGGTCTCTTAAGGGCATTAAAACCTGGGAGTGCAGTCATGGCAGATCGTGGTTTCCCTTTGACGAAGGAGTTCAAAGATCTTGGAGTGGATCTGATTATGCCAGATTTTAAAGGACGTGACAGATCACAAATGACGAAGGAGGAGTGTGAACAATCTGAGATGGTGGCTACTGCTCGCATACACATTGAGAGGTAAGAATATTACTTTTTTACAAATTTACATGTATATCGACGGGGCAATCTCACAATAAAACAATTTTTACCATGCTATACAACTATTAATACCATACAGATTTGCAAGTATATCCAAACAGTTAAGATTTTTGTGTATTCTACTTTTCAGAATCATAGAGAGAATCCGGAACTATCACTTCCTTGATTCTGTGCTGAAACTAAGCCAGCAGGATGTCATTGAACAGATGTTTGGTGTGTGTGCCTATCTGACAAATTTTCAGATGCCAATCAAAAGGCTTCATGTGGAAACATCACAAAGCCGAAATCTTGAAGGAATGGACTTCTTTGCAGATGACGAATGCATTTTGGATATTCTTGATGCTATGTAGTGTATAAACTGTTGTCCCACATAAAATTATATACCCTGATACATTATTGAAAAGTGTAATTTTTAATTTGTTATAGTACCTAATCAAAACAAACAATGTCATATGATAAATTTTAAAATGTTTTATTTAAACACATCATTTCCACAATTGTATCACAAGAGAAGTTTTGCCATTAAAACATTTTTTTTACACAATGTCACATTCATGTTGATTTATTATCAGTTTATGACAATATCAGTTTCACACATAATGTTTTACATAATATAATTATAAATTAATTTATCACAATATCAGTCTTATCACAATATCAGTCTTATCACAATGTCAGTTTTATCACAATGTCAGTTTAATCACAATGTCAGTTTTATCACAATGTCAGTTTTATCACAATGTCAGGTTTATCACAATGTCAGGTTTATGAAGATGTAAGTTATATCACCATGGCATAATATCACAATGTCATTTCAGCACAATGTAAGTTTTTACCAAGTTCACCAGTTGATAAAATTCACACAAAGAAATTTGGTACATAAAATGTTGATATGCAATATGTATATCAGAGACTTAAGATATATCACTGTCTGTTAATTCACATTATCTCAACCACATGACTTGTGTTGTCTCACATCTATTTGTATCTATCAATTTTTAATATGGATTTTAATGATTGAATGAGTACTACTGAATTATGTGAGAATTATACAAATTATATTAAAAAAAGGTGTTGTATTTTAAAAAATAAAAGCTCACTGACAAATTTCAAGTATATAGTAGCTATTAATTTAAAATGCCTCTACATTCCACTCATAAAATAATTTGATAATAAAATTGCACAATATGAAATGCAATAAACAGTTTGTCATATTTTAAAAGAATACATTTTGCATTTAAATTAGACCATGCACAGTACATAATAAGTTACAATCTACAATAATATTAAAACTCCATTGCCATTATCCTTTAGATGTACCCAATACACATTTTATACATTTTTATAGACGTTGTCACACCCTCTAACACATGGTGAGCAAAACCAAGGATCCTCTTCTTCATTTTTGTCCTCATCATATCCTGCACAACCCCAGCAGTACCACCTTTGACAACTACATTGCTCACATTCACAACCCACACTGGCATTGCTGTTGTCCTCTGCCACATGAGGAGGTTCTGGCAAAAACTTTGAGCATCCTGAACAATATGTATGTTCTGCATCATCAAGTTCATTTTGATGTTTGGGTGAAAGTGCTGTCAAAAGCAAAGCATCATCTGATATTTCGGTGTCCCAAATTTCATCATCTCTCATAAAACTGTCCTCATCACTAAGTGGCTCTACCTTCACTTCAGGACAAATGGCATTCAGTTGTGCTGGTGCCGATATTGAGATATTCTGTCTCTGGAATAGTTTTGGCACAATCAAATTTTCAAAGAAGTTGACTAAGTGAGGCAATAATTTGTTGGTCCAGAAATCTTCATCAAATTGTACAGTGAATATTTCCAGATCTACGGCAGTATAAACAATAAAGTCACATTCTAAAATTCCTGTGATGGCCATGGCACCCTGAACCTGCTGGTAATATCCTTGGGGTGAAAGTTTGAGAGATAAATCTCCTGCATCTGTCAGCATGACATATTTCAATTTGCCATTCTGAACTGCATCCTTTATTTTCATATTTTGTATTGAATATGGACTTTTGATTTCTATCAGCCTGGGGCGATGGCACTTGCATAGAACTATACCATCTGGACTGGCACGCAAATAAGGGAGTTCTTTGTGAACAATAAGCCCAGTCTCAATGACCCTGAAGTCCTCATGTTTATGTTGCTCATGTGATAAATAGAGTTTGCGGGCCTTTTTTTCACCATACACACCCCATTTCAAGCAGGCCTTGTTGGGCACTGGAGGTTCTTGCAAATGTTTATATTTATCTCTGATAATTTCATCCACAATACGTGCACGAGAAATTTTTGAATCAGTTTCATATATTTTGTAAATGTCACCGAATGATGTTGATGTTATACACCCCATTCTCTGGAAATACCACTCAAGATTTTGATTTTGTCCACGTGTAATCCTTTCAATTTCCCTTCGCTCTTCAGCACTCACTTTCAGGTTAGAGATGAAATGATCCGGAGAGATATTAGAGTCTATTGGAATGGAGGTAATTGGCATTGGTTTGGAGACGACGGTGACATATTGCACTGGCAACAGAAGTGGGCTGTCCTCATCAATGACTTGAGGTAATTGGGCAACTATTGGAGGTTTGGCAGGTGATGTGGCATCAGGAAAATTACTTGCAGTGAGGACATGTACCGCAGGGACATGCTGTCCCAAATGCTGGGTTGCATTCAGAAGGTCCTGCCGCAAAAGGAGAACATCATCCTTGGAGGGTGGCTGATCCACTGCGACAAGCTGTCCATACTGACTTGTTATTCTCCGTATCCCATCACTCTGCTTTTTTTTCACCAATATGTCTTCTAGCACTTTAGGTTGCACAGTTGATGCTACAAGACAATTATAAACACATATATTATGTATCACACCAACTTATTATTGATAAAAGCATTGCAAATATTACTAAGGAGTTAAAATATCAAAATATTTTATGTACCTTTAGGATCAGTCCAGGAGCACAATTTCTCTGTGCATGCAGGATCATCTGGTAGACGCGTACACCCTGATGCAACAAGGTCAGACAGGCAAAATAACGCAGCACCAATATGTCCACAAGATTGGCTAAAACTGAAAGACAATGAAAACCGCTTTAGAATTCTTTAAATATTTTACCAAGAAATTTTCAAGACATACCTTTCAAATCAATTAATCAAATAATATTTTTGGATGTAACACAAATACAAAAATCAAATTAAGTCACGACACGAATGTGAGAAATTGTATTGGTGTGATATGAAGTGCATTACACTGTTACTCACCCAACTGTGCATGTACAGTAACCACCTAAGGGCTGGCCACTGATAGCATCCATGATGATGTAAAGTAACTTGATGTCATCAGGTGATGTTGACTGTGACGGATTGCACTGAGCCTCAATAGCAATAAATGTTGAATGTGTTGGACTTGGGAGTGGCGATGAGTGGACCTGCATAGAATGAATATTGTCTTTCAATTGGTAAGGACGGCTGACTTTATATCTGCGAGCAGTATCAGAGGATAATTGTTTCGTCTTCAACAAATATTGCTTCACAATAGTGTCATCAATGTCTGGAATTTTCTGCAAATCCTTGTCCCATCCATTAAGTCCTGACAAATATTGTGGCGACAGTTGAGAAAAATCTTCCATTTGTAACAATGTGAGGGTGTTTGTCACCCGTGGAAGATATTTCGGTGCGTCATTCTCCTTTCCATATGTCGGCAGACCAAGTGTCAAACATAGCAATGTTTGCTTTGCCTTTTTTGAAAAGGAAGTTCTAATGTTCTTTTTTCTGCAAATCTGATTGAGGTGATTCGCCTTCAAATTTCTGACATCCTGGAAGCTCTGTGGTTCCATTCTCTCTGGTTTTGCTAATCTGAAAATTGAAATATGACAAATGTCAGAAATGTTCTTTGACATTACGTGGAAATCAAAATAAATTTAATTTCTTAATCTAAATTTCAATGGTAAGATAGGTAATATCTTAATATATAATAGATGTGATTAATAAATGAGATTAAACTTGATTATAAAGAATGCATTAAATACTGCCAAATATTTCTGTGAACAGATTTATGCATGTCAAGTGGTACATAAATGTGAACAGATTTATGCATGTCAAGTGGTACATAAATGTATTTGCAACACTGACTGCCAAACATTTAACCCACACAACAGATTTGAAAGTTTCTTCACAAAGCAGAGTGTGTCAATGTGATATTCAAATGAACATTCAAATTCTCAAACTGTCAAATATGCTCTCCTGTTCATATTCGTTTTTAGCAGAAAATATTCAGACTAAAACCCTCAAAATACACAGATCTATACCTAATTATTTTTAAAAGATATCTATTACCTTTAGGAAGCCGATCACTGCTGGTTTGAAGCAAAATGGAGCTCTAATATCAGGATATTTTCTCTGTCAAACGTTTGAAATTGATTGTTTACCGTTGGGTTGGCGACCAGTCAAAATGAACCGGAAGTTCTTCCAAATTTATAGACGGGTCCCTTGGGAATGAGCCGAATGATAAGATCACAGTTTAATCTCAGGTGAAATAAGCATACTTTTAGTTCTTTTTTTCAACCAAGCAATATAGATTTTCACTTTGGTGCAACGAAAGTAAAATAATTCAAACCCTTTCTAGTGTTCTCCAATCACAAATCGGCATAGCCCAGATCATGGTGATCTGGAGGGGTTTGTGAAATGTCCAAGGTCTCTTCAATTTCAACCAAAGAAAAGTTTGGTGGAGTTGATAGAGAACTGTGGTGAAGTAAAAAGTCGCCAGCTGCAATAACTGAGGTAAACCCGTTTAAACGTCGAAATTGAACCGGTTTAAATGGGTTTGACTCAGTTTTGCAGCTGGCGACTGATATCAAGTATTTATATTTTCTTTATGTTATGTCATCTAAAGAATAATAAAGCTTTTTTGGGAGATTCTAGATATAATCATACATAAAATATGAATTATCACTAAAAGAGTTGGGTATTTAAAAAATTTCATGCAAACGGGATTATACAGAAAAAACAATAATAGACCTCTTGCTGATAGTTTCCATTCCACATGGACAAATATGTCTCAATGGCCATTATTCCAGAACATAGTTCAATCCTTTTAGATCATTGATATACAACATCAAAGGGCGCCCTTAGGCTGGTGTTTCGCTTATCTCATCTAAACTCTAATATTTTCTATGTCTCTGTAACTTTGAGGTTAATTCAAGCGGTCTTATAACCAGGTGCGTTGGGATTAGAATTCAGCACCCCAAGGACTCCACATAATTAACTAACTACAGGCGTCGAGGCATAACTGTCTCCATTAATTTCAAACCAAATAACTCAGAGTAAAGCTACGTTAACTTCCTCCGCGAGGAAGGGCTCATCGATGCCCTTTCATTGCCCTTGTGGACCCCTTTCTTATATTGTGAGGTCCTTGACCTGAGGAGAGACCTTTAAACTCAAAGTGAAATCAGCTAATATCGGCCCACTGCATTATTCCTATGTGCATGGCCAATGAAATGTGCGGAACTGTTTAAAATTATACGTCATCAACATATAAAACATGTTCTTACAGGTCTTAGATTATAGGAAAATACAACTCGTATTGGTGAAATGTTTAATATGAACTCCCAAGCTCCTTCTTGGCTAATCAAACCTGGATGCTGTCTCACAGTTTGGAGGCATGATGTTGCCAGGGAGCCTATGATTTGGTTTACTTTTTCTTCTATTTATATCTTTCTCCATACAGACTGAAATTGAAGAAATATTAGTATCATAAGGCGAGAGTCCATCAACAATATCTCATGTCAGTATGTCTACAATATTGAACTAATTTGCAATAAGATAGCAAAGAATGGATTTTTTTCTTTCTCTCATACACAGGACAATTGTGGGGTTCCATCTTGTTTTTTGTTGTTGTTTTTTTATTATTGGATTTTACCTTTTTGTGCAGTTCCGTTAATTTATCTTCAATGGGGCAAGATGGCAACCCACAATTCGCCTATTATGCGCAAGGCCCTGAAAGGATTTTGATGCAATCTTCGACCAACTTTCAGCCATTTTGTGCTTGTTTCAGTGCTTCTACGGCTTGGCTACAGCTATCACAAATGATTGTGACCGTATCATAATTGGCGTGAATGCATTCATCGCTCTGCCTTATCCAACCTTTTAATTCTCCACGCTGGCACTAGCCAAGACATTCCCCTCATTGTTTATTATTTTCTCTCAAGGGCATAATACCTCGTGTGTTTTTGTGCTGAATAAAGCTTGTTCTAATTGGTGAAATATCTTAATCAATTTATCTTGATTTTGTAGAATCCAAACTTGCAAAAATCAATGATAAATAATTCCCAAGGCAAATCTAATAACAAAAAGAAACAAAGATGGTTGTGTGTCCTTATTTAAAATTATGGATAAAAAGAGAGTGATAATTGCAGTCCCGTGATTACTGAAACATCAATTATCCCACAACCGTCGGAATTTACAAGAGCTATCTGCAAACCAATTGGTTAGAAACGGTTTGGGCTCAATCTGTTTTAATTGCTATTATATATTAGGGTAAATTTTGAAACAAAGAATCAAAGGTAAACATGAGCAGTAGTAACTATAATAGAATGATATGAAACGATATCAGATAACGTGATATTGATTTAAGCTTTCATGGAGTCAGATTAACAGGCATATTTTCCTCATATTATTTAAATATTTGGTTTAAATATGTATTTATTTACCTTTAGCTTATATAAGCCAATCTTCATGACATGCAATGCCATGGCTAAGGCTCATAGATGAAAGTTACATAAAGCTGACACAAATAAAAAAAGATTTACTATGAATATATAACACTATGAATATATAACACTAACAAATGGGGATAGAGTTAAGCAAGCAAGATAATGAGTAAAGTGGATACAGATATTCATTAGCAGAATCAATTTAAATGTTTATACCCAAACTTTATGATCAAATGTTATTTTTATCCATCATATTTCCCCTACATAAATTTTTATGCCATTTGAAAGCAGTTGAGTCTTCTGCTAAAATCAAATTCGTCTATTGATCATTTTGTCATCAAGATTTGTTCAGCTGGCCAGTGATCAAGTGCAAACATCCACGTAGGAAGGGTTTGCTAGCAATGGGGCAACTTCAGATTGGAACACTGGAACGATTTGGATTAGAGGGGCCTGCATGTCCATTGGAATTTCCCATCTCGGTGCAGACTTAAAACACTTACAGACCATATCTGTGGTTATGTGCATGTGCTCAAGTGACTATATAAAGTACTGGGCACTTTGAGCAAAATACACTAATCATGGTAGAATTTGGTTAATTTCAGGGCAGAACACTTGTTTAAATCACAGTTTCATGGCCACATATTTAAACATTCCCAAATCTAGGTAAAAATTGTCTACAATTAATAATGACATCATAATTATATTTTCACATAAAAAAACATAGACCAAAGACCTAGCTATAGGGGTGTGCTGACCGATTTAGAAAATGCCTGCTAATTGATGAATTTGAGTATTGCAATAAATGGTAATCTTAAGTATTTACACAGCTTGGTAGGTTGAGAACAATCAATTTAACAAAATTATTTACAGTATTATCTCAAACCATGGTTGTATTTAGATTACCATAATGAAGCACTGGATGTTCCATTCTTTGAATGTGAGTAATGGCGGTTTTTTGTTGCTTTTTATGTTTGTTTCTTTTTAATTTAGAAATGAAAATAATCTGAAACTCATCTACAAAAAGATAGTATTCACCTCTTAACAATTCTTTATTTCACCAACAAAAAGCTAAGACATCTGATTAGTGGTTTCATTGGAGAAGATCGAGTTTGACGGACAGACAGAATTAGAGGCACCAGTTTAATATTTCATTTTAATCCTCACCTAAAAAAAGAAAGAAATATATAATATTCATTCAATATATCATGCCATCTTATTTCAAGTTTCTGTGAAATGCATATCCAGGAATGGACTGGGGCGGGAAGGTATGAACCCTCCCAGCATAAAAAAAGGTTCATCAGGGATGGTAACAGTCAACTCTAATCCATGGCCAGAATAGACTATGCTGGTCCAAATATCTATATGTATATTGGACAGTTATTAGTGTCTATGGCCAGAAACATGTTCCCATTTTAATATAACTTTATATTTAAGTGACACATGATACTTCTGTACTTCATCCTATTAAATGTCATTCTATGAATAGGTAGGTTCATCAGATTATTGCGCCAAAGAAAAAAGTTATGAGATATCATTTGATTGTTGCAATTGTAATCTCGGAGATATCATTTGATTGGTGAAATCTTACTAAAATGCATGTAAATTCTCCAAAGAAGGAATACGCGATGGTGTACAAAGATCTTGGTCTTATTTATAACGTTAGTCTTTATTTTACCTTTTATTTTCAGAATATCGCTTTGGCAGCGCCCTCTAGTGTCGTAATATTCGCAGTGTCACCTAGTGAAAGAAATCCTCACTGGGAGGACGATACACTGTATCTGATATATAAACATTTATTAAAGATAAAGTGAGATTTTGTCCAATCCCGACTTTTCGCTCCATTTATGTCAATTTATTATATAATTTCCTTGAAAGACCCTTGGAATGTAAAAATAGTCACTTAAACATAAATTGTATTAATTACCAAATAGCTCTTATTTTATATTATGGGGAGTTTTTGGATGCTACTCTTGGAGCAATAATAACTATATAATGTAAACTATAATGTAACAAATTACATATAAAGTCGTCACATTAGATTTTCATAATCAAACGCATCTTCAACATACAACATTTGGCGAGATTAACGGCCAAAACGGAAATTGCACAATAATTAATTTTTTTAAAGACTTTCTTGTTAAGTTTTACCAATATGTGATAAGGGCGAAACTTGTTGAAATATGTACCAAATGTTTTTTTCACACTGCATGAGAAGAATGTTAGTACGATTCGCAATTTAATCTAGGAATTGCACAGTACATACGGAAATATATTTAGTTTAAATGTAATAAAGTGACTTGTGTCAAAATCGTAATCTTTCTATGGTTGAGGACGAGTTTTTTTTCACCCTATATAAAGAATTACAAATCGCCACCAGATGACACTAGTAGTCCTTTTCGGACCAGCTTAATAAATATTTTTCACACAAATACAATACAGTGCAAGAAACAGTATATTGCATGACTTGAACATATAATCACAAATAGTTAATTCATTAAAATATTTATGCTATCTTAATTTGTAATTCTTCACTTTATAATGCCAACTGACTGCGACTGATGAAGGTTATGATCTTAAACTTAATCTTGTTTGCTATGAGGACTGTACCTGTGATGAAAATTGTTTTGTTGGTCTTTATCAATTGTTGGTCTTCATCAATTTGAAAAAAAATTACCCATAATATCTCATTCTTGGTATATTCAAATCAGATTTACTTTTTTTTTGAGTTTATAAACTCAGGTTCCAATCTTTAGACCGTATATAGTTATGATGATATTAGCATATTATACACGTCTTTTCTCTGCAGAGATTTTCTGTGTATTCACGCAAAGGATAATAGTAAGAATATAATACTCTAAGATTCAAGGGTCAGCCAGAGACGTCATTACGTTTTGGCGCCGATCAGGAATTCTGTCCGCTGCAGCTTGTGCTATTTAAAGCTCGCTCCCGCCATCGGAACCCGAAAACGTGTCAAGAAATTAAAGTCAAGCCAGTCACCACCGGCCGGGAGAAGCCACAGTTGCCGTGAATAATAGAATAAACTGCTGTGTGAGGTAAGTCCCGGGGAAACTTATAAACAGAACACCAGGTATCCCAAGTGGAAACTGGCTTTTTTTTTTAAATATCTTTGTTTGGAACAACTAGTACCAATTGCCGCGACAAACTGAGGCGTGATTTTGTCTACTCAGTGCGCTCCGAAGTAGGTCACGTCACATGAGATTAAACAGATCTCACTTTTTCATGACAATTATGTTTTCAACGTTAGTAAGAGTTAAATACCTTTATAAATGGTTTATCGACCACGTACATATAATGGATTAAGTGTAGACATCGCACAGTTTCGTCCAAGAAGCATACATGTATATAAGTTAAGAGTTGAATTCTTTGATGCATATATATGTGATGGAGTTTGGCAGTTAGGGGCGATCCATTTGATTTTTGTGGGGTGGGGTGGGACAGCAGTACTGGATGAATAATTTTTTTTTCTTTGGTAGGGTGGATGAATAATTTTTTTTTCTGGTGTGGGGTGGGTGAATACATTTTTTTTCTGGTGTGGGGTGGGTGAATAATTTTTTTTTCTTGTTAACAATCCGTCATTAATTACTGGGCGGGGCAGGACAAAACTACAGAATATAAACCATCTAAAAAACTGGAAGGAGGTGGATGAATAAATTTTTTTTCTTTGGTAGGGTGGATGAATAAATTTTTTTTCTTTGGTAGGGTGAATGAATAATTTTTTTTTCTGGGATGGGGTGGGTGAATAAATTTTTTTTCCAAAATCTCCCACCCCACCCCACAAAAATCATATGGATCGCCCCTTAGACAAGTTGCAGACATAGATCAGTCTGGGGTGTGATACTTGTCACGCATGCGGGATACCAGGGTGAAAGGTGATGACCTCTGGGGGTCAGATGTCATCACACTGCATCTCCTGCCCTCTGGTGACAATAATCCATATTTTATTCTATTTTTTTCACAAGAAAAAACAAAATGATAGAAAAGGAGGTATGAAACCATGAGACAGTGTCTCAAGGAATTCATGGCACAAGGTGGTCATAAAATAACACGGGGGTAGGTAGGGTGTTTACACGAGAGACATCGGGAGGTGATCGTTTATACACACATGGCTGCTAAACACCCCAGGGGTGAAACTTATACCCCTGACCCCCTCATCACAGGGGGTCAATTAACAGATAAGTCTGTTATCTATCAATGGGAATTGACAGTTACCATGGCAACCATGTCAAGAATTCTTCCAAGGAGTGCATGTCATTTTTTGGTCAGTTTCACCAGAGGTCAAGAGTGATACAAATGAATAGGTCAGTCCCAATGAACTTTAAGATTTTGACATGCATGTGAAAAGTCGTGTACATCATATGGTATCATGAGACTGTCAAATCAAGGCTTATAAATGCCAGGTGAGCATTTGTCACTAGGGGGCGTAAGAAATCAGACAGACAGTTGAGCACACTCTGTACAGTGGGACCCATGATACATGTTTATTTGCTCACATACATGTAGCGACATAAAGGCTATAGATGTTTTAGGGCTGTATAGCATAGCAAGCTGATAATTCTGCTCAGAATATAGAAGCAATAAATTCTATTAATTTTGATTCATCACTTTGCAGGGAGTCGCAGGTGCACTGGCATTGCTTTGGTGTTGTGATTTATGATATGGAACTTGATTGGTTGAGTATGTTGCATGAATAATGTGCACTCTGCTTTATCTATTGTGTTCTATGTCTTGTCTTGAGGTACATTATGGAATAAATCTTATAGTACATCATGGGGTACATCATCGGGTATATCTTGGGGTACATCAGCGAGTACATCATAGGGGGATATATCATAGGGGGATACATCATATGGGGGATACATCAAGGGTACATCATAGGGGGGTACATCATAGGGTAAATCCAGGAATGCATAAAGACATGTATTTACAGATTCCTGGAAAATTTTAAAGTATATTATATTGTACATCATGGGGTACATCACAGGGTACATCACAGGGTACATCACACGGTACATCATGGGGTACATCACAGGGTACATCATGGGGTACATCACAGGGTACATCATGGGTTATATCACAGGGTACATCATGGGGTACATCACAGGGTACACCATGGGGTACATCACAGGGCACATCATATGGTACATCATGGGGTACATCACAGGGTACACCATGGGGTACATCACAGGGCACATCATATGGTACATCATGGGGTACATCACAGGGTACATCACAGGGTATATAATGGGGTACATCACAGGGTACACCATGGGGTACATCATATGGTACATCATGGGGTACATCACAGGGTACACCATGGGGTACATCACAGGGCACATCATATGGTACATCATGGGGTACATCACAGGGTATATCATGGGGTACATCACAGGGCACATCATATGGTACATCATGGGGTACATCACAGGGTATATCATGGGGTACATCACAGGGTACATCATGGGGTAGATCACAGGGTACACCATGGGGTATATCACAAGGTACACCTTGAGGTACATTACATATAATTTTAGAAGACATTGAAGGGTGTATTGTAGGATTTACCTGATATTTGGTGCTTAAGGAGTATGTTCTACATATATCTATAATATATTTTACTGCAGATCACTCATGTGTCAATCTACTTTTGCAAACCATGTTTCAAATTACTTTTTGTCATGGGGCCACAAACTGATTTATCAATTTAGATTTACAAACTATTCTGTATATTATGAACATCAACTTCCAGAAATATAAAGGTGATGCTTCAGGATAATTTCCAAAAGTGCCCTCCCTTGATTCTCACAGGTCCCTTTTATGTTTTGACATTACAGTGGAGAAGTTTTTGCAAAGTGAAACTGCTTGAGTACCATGCCAAAGATAATATGATATTTGATATTTTCAAATGTGAAAAAGTGTTATATCCAAAGAAGGAAAGTATGAGACAAAGAAGAGAACTTGGGTTTGTAGAGTTTCCATGGAGACAGATCACACTTGTTTATTTAGGTGTAAGGTTCTCACTCGTCCTTCCGACTTGCAAGGTCTTTCTCACTTGTGAAATATATCTGGATGCTGTATATACTCATGTTCTTGCCTTCATACAATTAGATATATCGCAAGGAGCACCATTGCAAATATCAGAGCATCAAAGCCTTAACGGGTACATTATGATTCATATAATGAAATATACCATTGAGCATAAATACAGGGCTTGACATATTAGGATATATATATATATATATATATATATATATATATAAATATGACTGATAAAATATGACTGACTGAATATGTAAAGCTTTAGGCCTTTCGGGGCTCTTTAATTCCTTATTAAAAATTGTACATATTCCATATGTCTTGTCCCCTCTTCAGAAGCTTACAAAATGATCTAATTTGTTGATATATATATATATATATATATATATATATATATATATATATATATATATATATATATATATATATATATATATATATATATATATATATACAGACAGAGACATTGAGGGTCTGCAGGTTCCACTCTCTGGTAAGTTACTGGGGTGGTCTGCAGTGAAGACTGAGGGCCACTTTGATTGGCTGTCACTAGCCCCAGGGACTATGGACACTTGAGCATAAGGCCAATGCCAGACAATTTGTTTAGTCACATAACTTACAGTCTACTTTGCATTTGACTTCAAAATTACACAGGTTTGAAACTTTAATGAAAAGATAATTGAGAGCAATCAATCACATTTTGGTTGAAAGTTGTCTCTGACTTTCTTATTTTAATTTACAAGTACAGTTTACTGCTGTTTGGTACCATATGTGATGAGATTTCAGAATTGAACTTTGGAAAGGTAATTTAGAGAACACTAAAAAACATTTATAATTGATCAGTTTCACTTTGATCAGTTAAATCCTTTTTATATAAAAAACAACACCAAATCAAGATTTAAAATGAAATATAAATGCATAAATTCAATAGATATTGTCCTTGAATACCTCAGAGGTTTTTTAAGCATAAAACACTATTATTAGGTGAGATTCGATTTTGAAAAAAATCTATTGAATCTCATTGGACCTACCCATCCAAGACAATATATTCAACAAATATTATAATAGCAGAAATTGAAGTTGTGTGAAGTTTTGGAGTTGTTTAAATGATGTCTTGTAATATGGTGTCATCCTCCCCGCAATCTCAGCAGTCATCTAGCGTGGACAGAGCCAGATTCCATCTTGTGCCAGGTTGTGTAACAAAGTTGTGGCTCGATGTCGTAACCATGAACACCTCGGCCATATTGTACAATATAGTCACACCCGGGGGGCGCTGCAGTGCCGCTGCCATCTTGGGTAATCATGCCGGTATGGTCACGCCCACCAGAGCGGCAACCTTTCATATCGTCAGATGACAATTACAGATGGGTGGCACTTTCTCATAGCAGATTAGAGAACTGCTACCAGTTACAGAAAGGCACCAGTTTTATTATCAGTATTTATGTCAGTAACTCCTCTGTCACATGGCATGCAATGTCTGGGTAAAACATGATGCCATACAAATGCAAGAATCCCACTCTCCAATATACAGCCATATGTTTCACTTTAATATGGGTGTATACAATCATTAAATTTTCTAGCTTAAATATTCTCATACTGTTCTTATTTTAGGAGATTAATGTTCATATAGAATTAATATCGACCCAAAGTATACTGATCCTAAATATTCTCAGATAATTATATTAAATGATATTAAAGAGATGTTCTAATGATATTATAGTGATGTTATAAAGGTAGTATAGAGATTATAGAGATAGAATATAACCACTCATATTTATCACTCTATTCTATATTCTAATAAGTATATTTCCCTTTATTTCAGATTGGAGGAGTAAGGAGAATATTTATAGATTATGAGCAGTTTACCTCAGTGGTGAACTGCGACAGACACAGAGGTAAGTAACTCGTGCTTATATACTATACAATTATGTTAAACCAGACACAGAGGTAACTAACTCATGCTTATATACTATACAACTATATTAAACCAGACACAGAGGTAAGTAACTCATGCTTATATACTATACAACTATATTAAACCAGACACAGGTGAGTTGTAACTCATGCTTATATAGTATACAACTATGTTCAACCAGACACAGGTGAGTTGTAACTCATGCTTATATACTATACAACTATGATAAATCAGACACAGGTGAGTAGTAACTCATGCTTATATACTATACAATTATGTTAAACCAGACACAGAGGTAAGTAACTCATGCTTATATACTATACAACTATGTTAAACCAGACACAGAGGTGAGTAGTAACTCATGCTTATATACTATACAACTATGATAAATCAGACACAGAGGTGAGTAGTAACTCATGCTTATATACTATACAACTATGTTCAACCAGACACAGAGGTGAGTAGTAACTCATGCTTATATAACTCATGCTTATATATTATACAACTATGTTCAACTAAACACAGGGGTAAGTAACTCAAACAGACATGGTTTGTATTGGACTGGCCCATTGAGATGCAAAGACAAATTTTGAAATGAAAAGTATAGAGTAATCAGAATTCTCACTTTTATATTATGTGGATCAATCTCGTGATGTGGTGAGTCTTTCTTTGCCTCTGGTGGAGAGTGCAGCTGTGGCAATTAAGATTTTGTCCATCAATGCTAATAAGTTTTGAAAGATTTTATGTAAAAATTATATTCTCTGTTATATTATTCACTTAAGGCTATATAAAGGTTTGAATTACACAAAATATAATTAATAAGATATTTGGGTGCATGTTTGACATCCTCTCGAAATACTTGACAAGCATACTCTATTGAAAAAGGGTTTATTCATTGAATATGCATTTTATCCACTTGTCCAACTGACACTACAACTTGGAATACAACCAGGCAAATATTTATCCGAAATAGAATGCTTTTAAGGGGTGAGAATCTTTACAGTGTACGAAAGCTCTTTGTACAAAATGTCAAGTGAGTTTAAAAGCCCGAAGGACAATTTTCCGTATTTATACAAGATATTGTGTTTGCTCATGCATTTGCCATCGAGAGTGATATTTGCCTGCGGTCACTTCTCAGGATTATTTATTGGTCACTTGGCAAAGAGATATTTTACAGAAGTGAAATTTTAGAATTATGAATATTATGTATCGGCCTTTAGTAAGAATGATAATTTCTTAAATAGCATTGTTTGCAACCACATTAAATTCACAAAGGAAAGGGTAACTAATTAATTCTTTGTCGCAACAAATTTCCTTCCTAATCCTGTTCTAATATCTTTAAAACTACCACATACCTATTTTCTTACCTAATCTGAATGCACCATTGATATTTGGAGAGGGCATTTTAAAGATTTAAATTCTTCTTTGTTTCATTGCCCTTTCAACCTAAATTAAGATTACCACCAAATGTTTCCGCTATTGAATAACCATGTAACATAATCCTGTATAGTTAAATATGGCTGAAGCCAAATTCAGCAGATTTCAAATGCAGTCCATGTATTGGTTGTACAGGAAAGGTCATTCCAGTAATAATATCACAAAGACTTTCGGGACACTTTAATAATAGGGTGTAATAGAGAGAGGCAAATATGGCCACCTAATCGGCATAGTTAATAGACAATCATCATCGCCTCATCTCATTCATAAGAATACTTCAAAGACACTTCTGTGGTATTGGAAAAGACAGCGGGTAATTTTGGATGGTCATCAGAATGCAAATTGTGTCAATGAGACAAACAATGACAGGAGCATTGTGGGTATTCTATGCTGACTTCACTGAAGAGATGATTGCCTTTCATTTACCAGATAGCATTATGACACCTAGGTTGAGAAAATGGTGATGGTCTGAAATTTGCCATTTAACCTGCACTTGGTCAGTATTTTGTAGAATATATTTGAAAATGTGAAATGGTGATTTTTATGTCCCTCTCAGCAGCAATGGCATTATCAGTTCGACCTTGTAGCATTTTAACTAGTGTGAAAGTGACCAGCAGTGGGAGTCGAACCCACCAACTCCCATCCTCCACTTATGGACCAAGAAATCACAGATCAATTGCCCTACCAACTGTGCCAGTGGGTCCAGTCTTGTAGAGTAAACAAAAAAGACCGGCCAAAAACTAAACTAGATACTATATGGTCAGTTCCTGCTTGCCTCACTTTTCATCTGGCTCTCATTCCCACCAACACATACATTTATCTTTAAGAAGCCTGAGGGTGTAAAAACAAGAGAAGAATAAGGCAGAGGCCACTTGTGTAAGGTCCAGTAGTCGGTAAAGAAGACGGTAAAGAAGACGACCTCACAGAGTCGCTGAGGCGTGCAGTGGTAATTTGCAGGTTGCTTGCTTCTGCAGCTCAGTATCTTGTCAATCTGAATTACAGAGACAGGTCTCTCTGTAGAGAAATAATAGATATCTTCTACTTTCTCTGTGGTCTCTCGGACTGTCACTCGCAAGCATTCCTGTCTGTGGTCTGGAGGATCTCACAGCTTCTGTTGTCTCCAAGGACTGGCCATACCTCCTCAGGCGGCAGATTCAGCATATTGGGGAAAGGTTTCTTGCTCTGTGTTGATTCTTTCTGTATTGTGAAGGTGAGCTTACGTTATTTGATTAAAGAAATGACAAAAAAGATTTTTTTTTTCTTTATCTTCATTAGACTGAGATTTAAAGGATTTATTCATTGGACAATTATGCACAGAGCAAACAAGTCATTTTTAGTCAGTGTCCAATGTATTATATACTTCAGCCTTTTTTTGAAAGAATGGCAGAAGGTCGGGGTATAGTCTAAGAAAGCAATAGTTGAGTCAACTTTCAGTATTTCTGTATATAGTTCTACAGGAAATGTCAGATCTTAGAGGGATGATTACAACTTAGAAATCTTAAATCATCCATAATGATAGATTGCTTGTCAAAATAATAAAACATTTTTTAATTCAGAAATTAGAATTAGGGCTGAATATGTATACCTCACTTGAAATTTGGAGTTTATATATGATACTGAAGAGAATTATTTGAAGAAGGTTCTGCTGACATTCACTGTCATGTAGTCTCTCATTCAGAGAGACAGATAAGTCAGTGTTATCTTCCTGTATTGGTTACCACGGTGACAGGGAGGGGAGGACAGAACATTGCTACCGAGTCACACACCTATGTGAGAGGTAGGCCGAGGCCAGGTGAGATGTCTCTGCTAATTACATGTGAAATGACCAGACCACCTAGGTGTAAATGGCAAGAGGTGTGGGAAAATAGGGCATTCTCTGACCATCCACAACCTCAACCCATCCCTGATCTTCTCAAGTTCCACAAACTGAACTTTGAGACATGTATATTTTAGTCTATCAGCTGGCATAGATTCTGTGTGCTTTCGTATTTCACACAAAACCTATCCCAGCAGCCCAGCTGAAGGACTATTTCTATAATTTGTGAGAAATTAATGAAGGCTGCCAGAAATTGTCTCCATGGTAATTAATACAGAACACTTTAAAAGTTGATGCATCCTGATTGAGGTATTATAAGATATTCAGTTATGTATTATAGCGTTCCCCCATCTTATTATTCAACTTCTTAGTCTTACATTTGTAACTTATTACAATACAAGGTTCATGCTTTGTCTGCTTGACACTATTATAATAATCAGTGAATTGACATGACACTATAAATATAAAACCATCCGATTTTCTGTCAATATGACCTTGATGCCCTTGAACCATTATTAGATTGTAGGACATTTGGTTGCATTTCATAACATAATAAATCCTTACAGATTTCATATCGTAGAAAGATGAATACACAGTTGTTGGAAGTGTAAATGTATATATATAGTCGAAATGTTTTTTATGGTTTATTTATTTTTACAAGATAAGAAGGTTAGGAGTGGGAATATCTTTTATTATGCGGTGTAATTTGCATGCAAGCATTGATCAACCATAGATGTATTCTCACAAAACACAAAGGCCCAAGTGAGACCAAAAGGAGATGTATTTATTCATATTGAAATGAGGAATTGCTATCACTTTGTGAAATCTTAGTAGGGTATATATTACTCTCATCATATTAAGTTCATATTTTTAACTTCATTCAGTCTGTATAAATTATGAAAATGTCCGGCAGGTATATCTCCCATAGATAGGCAGTTGTTGAGATAAATGTTTGAGATACAGCGATATTGCAAGCAATATACAGTGATGTTGCAAGCAATATATGATAATGTGTACATACCCTGTGGTGTACCAAGGCATTTAGGAAGTCATTGAGATCTCATGTTCTGACAAAGTCAACTTTTATGGCATTTAGGAGAGGACCATAACAAAAGGTCAGGTAGAGGTCACCCTGGGCGATGTCTGATAAAGCTCATCATACCTAATTACTTTGAGCCGAATGAAAAAAAAACCTTTCCAAAAAATTTCAAATGACAAATAAACTACACTGCTCAAATTTGAAATATAATATGTATGGCAGTAATTTAGGGTGAAGATTACTTCTGGTCAACTTGAATTTCGCTTTTTAATTTGCATTTTATTTCACTGGTATAAAAAGTATCTCTTTGATAGATTGTATAGTGTTAATACTGTATGAAAAAGTGCAAAAAGAGAATACTGGTTTTAACTATTTGAAATAGAGTAATCTTGTAAATGCATACGTTAGAAGCTTTTAGAGGAGAAAGAAGAAAACGAGAAATACATTTCTTCCAACAAAACGTGTTAAAAGGTCAGGTATAGATTTCAAGCCATTATATATAAACCAGTGAAAGCTTTTGCAGAATACAAAACAGTTTCACTTTGTGTTTTGTAATCAATCAACAATTTGTACCAATTAATCGTGGGAGAAATGGCACATATTTGGCAGGTTATATCACTGGTTAGTGGACTCGGTTATGGGGTATAACTTCCTGTATCAGTCTCGCGCATTATGCAGCAGACAATACCTGGGCAGAAGATCCATTGTAATTAAAGATCAAAGGACTGAGTGTGCAGGTAGGCGACCTTGGAGGCTCAAATGAGGTCCTTTTGTCACACTCCATGGTGTGGCTTACACCTTAAGATGCTTACCTTGTCTTATCTTGTTTGTTGCTGTCTTATTTTGCTCCAGTTTAGATGAATGGTGGATTTTAGAAATAGAGTGCTAAATTTCAGTTTGTTGACTTTTTCTGCAAACTAAAGGTTTCTCTTTTTAAACATATATAAATAATTGTGAAAGGGTGTGTGCTCCATCATTAATTGAAAAAAGATATCTATATAAATAATATCTTAGTTGTCAAGCAGAGAACTACAGATTAAATTTTACATTAGACTTACAACAAGAAGCTTGTTTACAATTTCCTACCAACTCTATATACGTCAAACCAGCAACCCCTAATTTTTGTTGCACTTTCCTGGCAAAATTATAATTTCATAATAATTAAGGTTATATCTAATTTTTCTATAAAAAAATATTGATAAAAAATACTATCCTTTATATTTATCTTGCTTCTTTTTTTTTTTTTTTTTTTTTTTTGACCTTTTCTATTCCTTTCAAATTATAAAGATTGCTTGGTCAGTGAATAAGTTTGCCACTTACTCAAGTCTGATTTAGTAAAATACAAACACTGCATTATCTGATGCACACTCCAGCCAGAGGTCAGGACAGAGACAGTTATGCATTATGACATCACTCTCTCTTAAGATGTTGTATTTTGCAGCCATTACATCATTCAACAACACTGCAGTAATGGAATTAACATCTTGTCTGGATTTGTCTGGATTAAGGTAAACATAAGGATGTTGTCCTTAAACAGAGTCTTACCATGAGCTGAATAACAAATTTTATTCAAATTAACTATTATATATTGTAAAGTTCCTCACTGGTTATCTCAGAAAATATTCCGTTTTTTATTTTTATCTTTATCTTTACAGAGAAAAGGTCAAATCTTTTTGAGACCAGAATGGATGATTTTATTTGTCATTGTTGAACAGTAACAAAGAATCTTTAAGATGTAAATTAAATATTTTCAAAGTTCAGTACCCCCTTCTCAGTTTTACCCCCTTCGTAGCTCCAACGATTTAAAAACTGATTTCACACTTTCTAGTGGCCAATCATCTCCTATTCAATATTTCCTCTCCAGAAAATTGTCTTCTTTTCATTCCTGTGATTTGTGCAAACAAAAGAGTAGCGCTTTGAGGGTCACTAATTTCAATTATGGCGAGGCCAGATATTAAACACACAGGAAAATGTAAATGCTTGCTTTCATTTTTCATACTTATTTTGGGGGAATTTTACATTTTGATCTATCTAAGTATTAGTTGAGGTTGACATAGAGGATTGAACATTTTTTTATTGTGATTTGTGAATCAAATATTAATAGAGATATTTAAACGTCTCTGATATAGAGTGTGAGAAAATGCCAAATATCAGACTAAATTGAGGAAGAATGCCTTTGTCTTGTGAAGTGTGGAATAATTAAATGAACAATATGACACTCTCCAGGGATGAAGATAAAAACCATTGGTGTGAAGTTAATAGGTCAAGGTGAGGTCAGAATGAGTGCAGTGGCAGATTAATTGGGTCGGGTGAGAGCAGTAATGTTGGCAAGATAATTGGCGCTGTGTCTGGACTGGGGAAACAGCCATATTGAACCCCTGGTATTTATCATTGGTAATTGTAAATGGAGAATATATGCTACTAGATTATACATAAGCCAAAAAGATACTAATAGTTTTTTATCCAAAATCATATATAATTATAATTTCATGATTTTTTAAAAGATATTTACAGTTTTGTTTTTGTTTTTTTTTCAAAATCTCAATATAAATTCAAAATATCACGATATATATATATATATATATATATATATCATGGCAATTTGGTAAAATATATTGCATATGAATGTTTTAAGAGCATAAGGGCTCTATCTTGGTAAGATTCTAAGAGGCGAAGTCTCTCTCAGCAACAGACACACCCCCCTACAGCAATGTACACCTGAGAGCATAGAGGTGGAAGCACATTGATTTATCCTGACATGGTATGTTACGTAAAGTACACACCGGCTTCCCACAGACACACAGGGCGTGATTGTTGCGGTTTCATGCTCGTCACCACAACGTTGTCCATCAGCGTAATTTGCAGGGTTTTCTGGAGAAGAACCCTGCTCAGTGGGCATAAAATTGAGAACAAAGTCATGAGCAAGAGGTGTCATGACATCAAAGAGAACACCTGTATTTACCTGTGTTTACCTGTGGTGAAGATGCTTCGGCTGGCAGGACCAGCATCACAAAGGACCTCTTAACTAAACACACATGCCTCATATCTCAGCCATTGGCATGGGCCACTCCATACACAATACAGTCTTCAAAACTGACAAAATAATTTGTTTGAAAAGTCACAGATCGGTGTTTGATAAAGAATTAGAAATAAGGGGAGAAACAATTTGTTCTTCAGATTTGAAAGTATTCAATAGAAAAGTACAAGTGGGCAAAACACGTTTTGTATCAGAATGTTTTTTTTTTCTTTTCTTTCTTTCTTTTTTTTTTCAAAAGGGTTCGCTATGAATAATGGGTTTTGCCCCGGGATGATAAATTCTGGAGTAAAATATTTATTCAAAAACATGAGGTGAACTGTGAAAAACATATGATAGGTGCAAATGCCTCTACTCTCGTGTCTCATAAATCTGGCAAGAAAAAAAAATGATATAAAAGATTTAATCATTGATGTGCATGTTCTGATTCATCCTTCATTAACCCTTACACTGTGACGGCCAAAATTCTTTCAAGAATTCTATTGTTTTCACGACACAATCAATCTGATTCTAGAAGCCCTAGACCTTGTATTTTTTCTTTATGATTAAAGTGAGTTTTGAAGATTTGATGCTTTCAGTACTGTATAATGGATAATTTTTGGGGATATTTTCAAGGGTTTTTTTTAAAACTTTTGTGGCAGCAAGGCATATATACTATATAGGATACACAGCCTGACGACCTTTAGTGACAGCAAATTGCATGATTGCTAGAAAATCATGACAAATCTCGGCCAAATCTCTGGTCGGTGGGGGATTTTTTTCTGTTAGGTCTGATGAGCATGGGTGGCATGCAGAAGAGGAAGATACTGGGGGTATTATGCACGCCTCAGACGTCCAAAGAAAACTAGTCCCATGTAAATGTAACTGACATTCACAACTTTATTGTCACTTTGCATGTAACACAGGTCATCTCAGGCAGATTATGTACGCGTCCGTCTTCAAACCCAGCCGTTTATGGTGACATTGACATGCTGAAAATAATACATAATAGTTGCTTAATTTTGTAATTAAGTAGTATCATATGTAGAGTGGTATAAAAAATGCATAGACAAAAAGAAAAAAAAGGCAGGTTGTTGGGTTGAGTAATTGTTGTGATATTTGTCCTCAATGACACGGAGTTGGTTCAAGCTGACCGTACATCTAACCAGGCTTCAAAGAAAATGTATATTGCATACATGTTTTGTTCAGTTTGAAATTTTGTAGGCACAGCAAGCATTGATAGATAGTGTGTGAATTTTTCTGAGAGACCTTGTCTCTCATTACCATTTGCATACAAGCACTGAACAAACAATAATAAACGGCAGGCAGAGCATAATTCATATTGAAGTTTTCTTGCAACATGTGTGACTGAAAATGAAGGTGATGAAAACTGTAGATTGCTAAATAATAACTACCACCTGTTGGCAAACATCAAGGACAAAAAAAGAGGTACTGCCATAATTCATAGACCCTTCAATCGTGGGAACTGGCCACAGTGGACGGCCCCATGTAATTGACATTAATATTTCTACAATTCACTTTGAGTGACAAGAAACTGATTGTTGCTTTAATCAATCTGACGGAGTAATAGACTCTTATACGAATAACAGGATGTAAATATTGATTGTGACGATTTATGGCCATTTGTTATATTACGGGTTGACAGGGCATGACCTTTTTATTTGACAGTTTTTAATGTATATGAGAAGGCCCTGGAATGCTTTAATAGAAATCAAGCAGCTTTTTGATAGATATGACAAGGGCCTGTAACAAAGCAATCTTTTCTTTGTCCTGATGCAAACAAGAAAAGAGTACATGGCAGCCCTTTGTCATCACCATGACGATGGCACAGGGTTTCTGAGAGTCCAAGAAAAAAAACTGTTTAAGTGGTTCAAAAGAACACTCCATATTTTATGAGCGCAGGTCTGATGTTTGCTTTAAGTGAAACACAGAACTGAGCTTTCAGTCTCAATAATCTCTGAGATATGTTTTTTTGTTGTTGTTTTTTATTAAACAACTTTAAAAAGTGATGTTTTTCAGCTATAATGCTGCAAAGAAATAACTTTTAAATCAATGATATTTTGTATTTTTACTTTTTCATCAGGCAGCGTCAAAAAAGTAAAATTTGCTACTAAGAAAATTTGAACGTAAGGGAAAGCAAGTTGTTACTTCTTTTATTGCGTGGTTTTTATAATTGATTTGAAATCCAATCGGACTTGGAAACCTCTTAAACAACAGAAAAGCCACGAACAAGGCTAATGTTTCAAACCAAACTCCTTAAAGCAAAGAAAGTTTAAAATTGAAATGAAATCAATCGGTTTCTTGTGTAAACTATCGTGCAACTGATCTTTGAAATTTGATGTGTTTTCCTGTGTATTCAAACTGGCAATTAAATGAGACCGGAGCTGCAGAAGTCTAAATGGCCACAGATTTAATAAGTGCTTGGCCCAGGCTTAAGATGCTGACCAGAGATAAGAGACAACAATAGCTCAGTGCTTTATGCTGATATTTATACTGGACCACACAGCCAAGGGGAGGATCTGGTTTCTGACAAAGTGTGCAAAATTCGGACACCAGAAAGCACTTCACATACCCTTAGGCTGGCTCTTAATTAATTTCAACCTCCACGTGAATACTTTCAGAGTGTTAATGAGATGATTTGCATAAGTAGAATATGAGAGAAGAAGTGCTGAGATCTGTCTGGATCAAATAATTGATTAATTTGCATTCGCAGTCTCTGTCTATGAAGATGAGGTGTGGTTGTCTTGTTTGTTGATGGACTCTGGCCGAGCATTTGACAGTGAAAAATGGTTGACCAGGGGGCAAATATGGGGGTAGAACAATGCATCGCACAGCCCGCTATGGGTCCAGAAACAGCTAGATTCGGTCTATGCAATGAGAGGAGTGTGAGATAATTAAGATGACCATCTTAGAGGAAGATGCACATAGACAGGTAGAGGGAGCATCGTGATGGAGTCAGTTTTATCTCTTGTTGATGCATCGGGCGATACATCCTGTCATTGACAGTGTCAATACAAGCAGGGCTTAACATTAAGGATTTTTGTTACTGGAAAAAACATAGCCTGTCCTCAAATCCATTCATCATTTTGTTCTTAAATATTGGCCTACACATAAAACGGTGAAAAATAAATAATTTTTACTTAAATCCAGATCAGTGTTTTAAAACCACTAGCCCATACTGGCCCAGCGGCTAAAAAACAAACGCAGGACCGGTTCTAATGTCAAGCCCTGGCAAGCTGGTCACGTCTGGCGTGTTGGAATAATGGAGAGTTATCGTGATGGCTTGTGATCACGTTGTGTCACCAGTCACATCTGAGTGATAGCTGCATGGCCGAGGGTGGTGACCTCTGACCTCACAGGGCAAAGGTTAAATGAAAACCCTGTATTTTACCCCGTGATGTGGGCACCACACATATCCGCCACATCGCATTCATTGTCACAGATTTCACAGCACATATACATATACACACTGTATTTTGAGGTCGACCGCAATGTTGTGCCCGCCACATCCCTTATCTTAAGCCAGCAACAATATGTGTCTGTAACTTTATCACATACAAAAATGACCTGTATACCGTAGGTTATATGCTTGTGTTAGGGTATGGGAAAAAAGAGATCTTGATGTTGTCAAATAAATCAGATAATAGATGCAAGTGGACTGATTAAATGTTCAAGATAACAAGTGAGGATATAATCTAGTGATATGAAGATATAAGGAATATTACAATAAAAAGACACTAGGATGAGCTTAGTATGAGTACAGGTGCTCACTTAATATTTTGATCTTAATATTCATCAATTTATTTGTCATTGAAGATAGAAAATATGGTAAATAGTTAGAAATGGAGGTCAGTCTGTTAATATTGATATTAATTCATGTTAACATTACTTGACTGTGCATGCAATGTTAATAATGAATGTGAATGATCGCTATTTACAAGAGTATGTGACCTGCCACTGGACAGTGGTCAGTAAGATGCCACCTTTCATTATGCAACAATAGCTTTTTGGGTTGGTTGGCATGGTTATATTTAATATGTGCTCATATATAATAGGGTAATGACTAAAATGGATATCCATCTTTGATAAAGTGTTACTGACTGACTCTCCAAGAGAATCCCTAAAACAAACAAAATTTTAAAAATCCAATTATAGATTAATTTAATATTCCCATTTTTTTACAAATCAAAAATGCTATTTCAAACTAGGGACATACATTCAGGAGTTATGTAGGGCTTTAAGAGGGTACATAGAGGAGGTGGTTGAGACATCATACATATAGGGGAGGGAGGGAGGGAGGCTACACAGTACTCAGCCCTCTCTGTGTGCTCCCCCCCCCCCCTCCGGTGGAGGGAGACTTTAATGACCACTCAGCAGTGTAGACCTGTCAGTCAGTAACCACATCTCACAGGGCACGCAGCCCTCCTCCAAACCTCTACACGCTGGATAACATACTTTGAAAGGATAACACACATTTGTATTTTTTTTTGCGACAATGAAAAACAGACTTTGAGGTAAATTACATTTTTTTATGAAATCTTGTACAATTATATCATTGATCGTTATAAAGATGGTGTTTTTTGTGGATAACAACAAGGCCTTCGAGCCATAGACTATCTAGTCGACATTACTCTAGGATGAGTCTATATTGTTCAATGTTGAGTCTCTAGTACTCTATGTTGAGTCTATATCACACAAAGTTGAGTCTATATTGCATGAAGTTGAGTTTATTACTCTAGGTTGAGTCTGGTACTCTAGCCTGAGTCTATAATACTCTAGGATGAGTCTATATTACTCTATGTTGGGTCTCTATTACTCTATGTTGAGTCTATATTACTTTAGGTTGATTCTGATACTCTAGCTTGAGCCTATATTATTCTTTTATTGTGTACATTACTTTGCCTCAAGTCTATATTACACTAAGTTGAGTAAAATACTTTTAAGGTTGAATCTAAATTACTCCAGTGTGGGTTGAGACAGACAAAAGTTGTAGTCTGAAGATCCCTGTGGAAGTATCCTGCTTGTAGACTGTATTAAGGAAGTCACTGATCAGATGGGGAGAAGTTATCAGATGATGTATTGCTCTCAGGTAGATGTGTCCAGATACTGGGTACAATATTGGTCAGTGTTGACATCAAATATACTGCTGAGACGGGCTCCAATATTCAATATTCTTTTATCACTCATCCTGATAACAGCTTACATTGAGATGATATCACCCCACTGGTGCTGCCCCCTGCAGTGACTTTTACCTCTTGTCACATTGGAAAGACAGGTAAAACAATGGAGTGATTGAGACAGAAAAGACACCCAAGCCTATGGTGTGAACCCCCCTGTGAAGCAAGAGCGACCCCCCTCTGTGGGGGGATGGGGCAGAACATCAGGGGCTGTCAGAATACCCTGGGGTTGTCAGCGCCTTTTGTATGTGTGTGGCAGGGGACACTCTTGCAATGATTTAATTATATGGATATAATTACTGTATGACACTGGTTTTGAACTGAATAGTAATGTGTGGGGTATGCCCATAATATATGCAAACAAATATCTCACAATATATGAATGTCTCGTGAGATTCGTGATATAAAGTTTTAGCCAATATTTGAACTCTGTTTAACACTGAGTACCGGGATTCCTTTTTGGTTTTATCCCTTGCTATTAATATTCAAGATATTAGAATTGAAAGATTAGTACAGAATACAACTATAAAGAGAGAAATGGAATATTATCACCATAGTAACCAAAAAACCAGGATTGTTTAACTGTTAAAACTAGGATTGTTTAACTGTTAAGTTTAGATATACAAGGTGGATGGGTTGAAATTCTACATTGAAAGTAGGTTGAAAACTAAATAAATATTGTAAAAAGAGAAATCACAGACATTTAAGCTGAACATCACTTTATGTTGACTGCAGAGAAGCTTTTGAAAGTGTTAGTCTAGAATAGCCTGGGTAGTAGTGTCTTTATTCCGAAATGAGGAAAACCCAAATAAAATTTAAGCCAACTCATCTGCAAAACATGAAGTGATGGGTAATTATATGCACAATAAACTCATTTCCATCATTTCTCAGGCTCAAATGTATAATCTTTGGCAAATATAAACCACTTTACCACCAGACAAAAATAGATGAAGATGGTAATTTGGCTGTAGAATTTCATATTGTATTCAGTGTATATTGAATCTGTGGGAAAATTCCATCGGTGTCATCCCTATGTCTGTAAGTACCTGTATTAAGATAGTAAGGGGCCAATTTTTTCACTGAATTAGTTTTGTTTTCATGCATCAAATGCTGTACTCTGGCCAGTTATATGGCAAATGGTGTGAAACAGCGAAATACTAAATTCACGGCACTTCAAGCCATTCAAGATGCGCAGAGCTGCGGAACTCTTGATTACATAAGGAAGTCTATAAGACCGGAAGAAAACAGAATTGGAACGAGAAGTCTATTGTTTCGTAGAAAAGCTTGAATTAAGCCAATTAATGATCATCAAGGACCGGTGAGGAGGTAATTAAGTCTTTGTTTTGGGTGATAACATAATTAGAATACTATTAAAACATCAATGCGATCATCAAGTACTTTTTTCCGACTCATGTGTCAAAGGACCTCTACTTACTCTTGTTTTAATCTCATTTTCATGAGGACTTTTGAGTACCATCTTAAGGGCCGTACTTTTGAACTAAAACAAGAATTACCATTTTGAATTTAAATTTGATTCCGCTATTAAGATTCAAATTAAGGTGTTCTTTAGATTAGTGACTTTCTGTGTGAAAGTCTTTTCAGGGGTTAACTCAATGTTTCTGTTAATGTAGTTCGTTTACAGCCCCTCCCCCTTCTCAGGTGTGAACTGGGCTGGGTACCTGTTGCTATGTAATCATGCCCACTGTATGTTATAATCACCCACGCTCCCATGCACTAAGTAGGCAATTAGCAGATAACGATGAGGCTCTATTTATCCTGTGTGAGTCCAGATCTATTCAAGAAGACCTCATCAGCTGCCCACTGGTATGGAGGATTACTATATCGCCATGCAAATAAAATCTCATTTACACCACATCACAGGGTAATTACAGGCCATTTGTGCTAAATCACAGACAAATTATATATAAATCTGAACAACAATCAAAATTACACATAAGATACATTTTTAGATGGTCCTGAATACAGATACAACCCAATTCTAAGTTTGCAATTTATTGCAAAGCTTTGCAAAACATTGGACTAAATGTACAGATACAGCACAATTGTAAGTTTGCAATTTGTTGCAAAGCTTTGCAAAACCTTGGACTAAATGTATCAGTTTGAGATGAAAAGCTACAAAATTGGTAAACACTTCATGATTGATCTATTCATCCTAAATATCTTCTGGTAGCATAATTGAGGTAGATATTGTGTATATTGATGTATGTGTGGGTGATTGAGACCAGGTGGGGGTAGGTAGATAACAGTTATCTGAGGCCGGTATCTGTGCTACGACATATGGCACGCACCTCACTCGCCTTCCAGATAACAGGAACTATCTGGTCAGTTTACGGGCCATTGTGTGGCTGTCTTATATGCTCACATCATTCCAGATGGATGTCTTTCTTACCACACCGTACCACTGCCGGCACACCACAGAGTGTTTACATATCACCAACACAAACCTAATTGGCCCATATGTTATTCCATAGATCACAATACAGTTGTCACTTTTGAAAGTTAAATGCAACTGAAATAATATTCTACTTAGGGTAAGATTTGGCTACCATTTACATAAGAAAATCATTGTACTCAGCTGAATATTTTTATTTTTTTTATTCAGACTTGTTTTCAGAAAAATTTTGGAAGACCTGTGTTCTGTTAATGAGGGCAGACCTGCCATTTTTGTTCTATATTTGAGGACAGACCTATCATATATGTTCTATATTTGAGGACAGACCTATCATATATGTTCTATTTTTGAGGGCAGACCTATCATATATGTTCTATATTTGAGGGCAGACCTATCATATATGTTCTATATTTGAGGGCAGACCTATCATATATGTTCTATTAATGAGGGAAGACCAATCAAATATGATTATCTATTTTATGGATTAGAACAGAGTATGTACAGTCTTTGCAATTGATGGCCAATTAGAATTACTCTTTAAAATGATGTACGATTTATGTTCGTTTTTATTTTTTCAGATCTGTATGCTGTGTGCTAAAAAAACAAAAGAAAAATCCACTGAGGGGGAGATTGACCTTATATCAGAAGTCAGCTCTGTAGGTCAAGGTCAAATTGGATGTTATAATCTCGGTCAAGGTCAGCTTCTAGAGAATGAGATAGAGAAATTACGTGTTACATCACCAATGGCACAAGACAACAAACTGCGCCCCCTGGGAGCAAAACCATGTCTGGGTTGTATGCGAGTGACTGCAAGAAAAGTCGGACTTATCAAAGGCAGAGGTGAGTGTGTCTGCAAACAGGGAAGATATGAGATAATGTCTAGTTCATACAATCTCCACCAGAGGGTGATGTGGTGAACCTATTTATTTATGCCTCTTGAGGACAGTGTGGATTGTGTGTTGCCATCTGAGCAAATTTGGATAAACAAATTTATGCATTTCTCATGACATCAAATTTTTAAAAATATATTTGAATAAATAAAGTTGGCAACCAACAATCCTCAAAACATGCGAGTCATTTATCTCAATGTCAGATAGTGAATGAATAATCTGGTTAAACCAGAACAGGCTAAACTGAGAATTATCTCAATGTATTACCTCAATCACATTCATTTTAACAGTTCTTTATCTTGTATTTTGTTTTTTGTTTTTGTAAAATGCAATATTTTTTAGTATATGCTTTTCACATGCAATTTGAATAATTATATACACATTCATCTTTTTTTGCAGGACACTAGCATGATAAACTATTTTCTATCTTTCATCAGTTTTGAGATGTTGAATGTCAAGACAAAATAAGAACTGATTGATTATGTATATTCTGATTTTCAGCAAATAATTAAACTATGAATGATGTAGTTTTGGTCTGTCAATAGTTAGATAAAGTTCTTTTTTCACAGGTTGGATATGCGAAAATGATCTATGTTGACTTGAAGACATCATTTTTTCAAGGCAACCTCCAATACTATTATATGCAGGCCTTTATTATTTAGCAGTCATGTGAATAGCTCTTGTCACAAGGCCACAAAGAATGGATCAGGATGTCCGAGTCGAGATGATTAGTGGGCCATTTATGCAGGGAGGCCTTGGTACCCTCTGCTTGGAGGGTGTTATCAAGGCACTGTATAGAGGGGGGTGTCATAATGAAAAAGGATTACATTTGTAATCTGCTAGGGGGAAAATGGTTTATAAACATAGCAATTTGTACTATTTATCTAACTCAATGCAGAGGTTTAGAATCGAGTTCACAATTATTTTGACAACAATGAGTGATGCTTGTATAATTTGACCTGCCACCTGGTGGACTAATCAAACCATCACAGTCCTCCACCAGGTGGCTTCACAGTCCTCCACCAGGTGGCTACTCAGACCTCCACCAGGTGTCATGTTGCCCTGGGGTGAAGTCCTTCCCATTCCTGTTCTCCCAGTCCCTGGGGTGTCATCTGTCAAATCAAATGAACATTTTTTTTTATCTTAAGGAGAGTTTTATGAACACAGCAAGTAGACGTGACAATAGTTTGCAAGACATTTAACTCAATCTCAATGACACATTTACTCTTATCACTTAACTGACTGATACCAGAAGGGCTGCATTTTTGTTTGAGGATTGCATTTTTGTTTGTTAACCTTGATAAAAACTAATGAATTTCCACAGCTTATGTTATCTGTTAACATAAGCTGGAAAAAGAACAATTCATTGTTATGTTATCTGGAGTGAAGATAACAGACTGGACATTCACATGTCTCAGGCAGATATGTCTAACACTTGTTTTATTTTTATTTTTTTCTTAATAACATAAAGTCTTCTTAAAAAGGTAAAATAAATGCATGTACCAAAAGAAATATACAACAGAGATTTAACCAGTTTAATAGTTTTCTATTGTATGTGGATATTGACTTTATCTCGATTCTCAGAGGATTAGAGCATTAGCACATCTATCATTACAGGCACTGTATACATGAGTATTGATACAATTAAGGAGAGGGAGATATCACTATGGAGATAACACTGGTTAGCCACCTGGGAGATGGTATGTGACCAGACAAGTGATCTGACTGGTCAGATCACATGTGATTAAACCCTAACCAATAAGAAAGATGTCAACTTTCACCACAAGCAATGGGCAGGATGTCAATGTGATTCGTGTGTCAATGTGACTTGTGTGTCGATGTGACTTGTGTGTCAATGTGATTTGTGTGTCAATGTGACTCGTGTGTCAATGTGATTCGTGTGTCAATGTGATTTGTGTGTCAATGTGACTCGTGTGTCAATGTGACTCGTGTGTCAATGTGACCTGTGTGGCAATCTGACTTGTGTGTCAATCTGACTTGTGTGTCAATCTGACTTGTGTGTCAATCTGACTTGTGTGTTATGATGTCATTACATCAGGCTGCATGCGTCGTGAACTTTTGACACAAAATTATTAAAGCATATAGAATAACCATGGTTATGAATTATAGTATGTAGATACAAACTAGTAAAATGGTTACAATAACATTTAAGCAGGCTCATCCTTTTGGAATTAAACAACTCACCAATACAATCAGATGTGTTATTTTGTAAGACAGATAGGATCAAGCGGCCCTATGTGGGAATATACTTCTGATTTAACACCTGCCATTATTACAAATATTTTATCTGAGTGAGATATGAAGGTGTGATCACTGATAAATGGACAAGTAGCTGCAAAACTTGACCATAGAGGTCACCACTGCAGTCCAGTTGCAAATGCAAACATTCATGACATGACAAAGGAGAACCAAATTTGTAAAATGGTAATTAAAAGAAAAAAACAGCACTTATGAAATTCAGGTCAACAAAGGATGAGGCAACAGAAACAAATAGCAAAATAAATCTCAAGTGTAAAGTGATTTTTGAAAATCATATTTTTCTGTTATTACTTGTTTATTTACATAAATATTGATGCATATTTTGTAATTCAAGTATGCTGTTGACAGCTTTTCTTATTTTCTCCTGACACATGTCAGTGTTTTTAAATGTGTGTGTTTATTTATACAGATAATGATGCATTTTTATGCTGATTCAGAACATCAGCTCTTGAAATTTAGCCACATCATAATTTATTTTAATTTTCCCATTACAAATCATATTTAATGTTATATTCCAGATTTAGAGCTCAATATTATGAATAAGCTGTGCATGCATATTTTATTTATTTGTAATATTGAATTAATTTGAATTTGGATTTTTATTCTAGGCTAAATTTCAACAGGAGGCTGGAACAAACAAAAGAACAGTTTTTCAATATTTTAATTGTAAATTAGTAGAACAACACCTTTTGAGGAAGTCATTAAAACATTTAATTCATCAATGAACTTGGTCAGGACTTGACCATATTGGTGGCCAGACTGAGACAGGTTAATGGCCTCAGTAAGTGGACAGTGGTCAGTTATGGTGTAGACAAAGGGAGCTCATTACATGAGCTTCCCCGTGGAGAGGAACCTTTGATGTTATATCTCACAGGTGCAATGTCTCACCTGACCCAATCCAAAGCTCATTAATTAAAGTCTAAAGCAATTAAGGAGTAGCCATTGTTTATACCAAGAGTATGGCATCAGTCAGATATTGGTATATATCTTTATTAACATTTATATCAACAAATTTTAGTTTGAAATTGAAATTGGATAAATAGTTTGAGGCCCAGATTAAACATAAAGACCCAGATATTAAACACAAAGGCCCAGATATTAAACACAAAGGCCCAGATATTTTAAACACAAAGGCCCAGATATTTTAAACGCAAAGGTCCAGATATCAAACATTAATGCCCAGATATTAAACATAAAGGTCAGATATTAAACATAAAGGTCAGATATTAACATAAAGTAATATTAGATTCTTTTAGTGTTGATTAAAATCAACAGAATAGGCCTGTTCATTATCATGAACTCTTGAGATCACATCAGATTTAATAACCAAATATGGTTTCATTGAATAACTTGTTATTCTTTGTATTAAATATGGTCTGTCCCTTTTGGAATGTATGAGCATTAACATGTTACAGTGATGTGAGCAAGCAACTCACTGGGTGGTCATGCATGATTGGCGAGGGTCACATGTCCGCCCACCAGGGGGCTCCCATGTAGGTCATTGTTTGGGGCGTGTTATTGCACCTGTCCTGGTAAACAGGGGACCCAGTGAGAGCCACGAGGTGCAAGGGGCAGAGCTTTGATGTGTTAGACCCGGAACAATGATGGCCACAGCTGAGGACAGAGATGAGGACTTGCTAGGTAGGCTCCCTGGGGTAGGATCAAGGGCCCCGTACCCCCCACCCCATACCCCCATACCCCATACCTCATACCCCATACCTCATACCCCATACCCCACCCCACATATGCACAACTCGCACACCAAGGCCTACCCCCAATAAGCCCATATGGTCACAAATGAAATTATTGTATCATGTGATAATAGTGTTGTACTTCAAAGCTTTCTGTCGGTGGTCATTTAGCTTTATCTCCTCCGGTGCACGTGCTGGATGTTAGTTGCTCATTTGGGCACAGAGCTGGGAGGACATACAGTACAAGCATGGCAGTTCATCTGGAGGAAGATTTCTTAAAGATATTTGGTACACACAATTTGTAAAGTTAGCTCTATAGATTCAAGGATGATATCTTATTATGCCAATTGCCAATCTCCATGTTGTTATTTTTTTATCGCAATTGAAAAGTTCACACCGGAACTGTACAACTTTACTGGAATCTACAACACTTGTAAATTTAATCATTGAGAATGGAGACTGGCAGGGGCTTATATCTGAGAAGTATACTCCAGAGCATAGTATTAATATATTTGGTGACATTTCAGACCTGGAATGTTGCGACGACCGGACGCCGATGGAGGGGTTTGATCCTATTCCGGTACTGGAGCTGATTGAGAGAGATTTGGTGTGGACCGGAGAGGAACAGAAGAAAATGTACCAGGCTTACAAAGGTAGCAGGCAGAGATGCAGATATATATATATCCACATTGCCATATTCCTGCACCACTCCTCAACCACAAACCCAACAATGTGAATGTGTCACTTTATAAAGCTATCTAGTTTTATCTCTAACATTTAGTTTATTTCTGTACTTGATTTTTTCGGCCATATCAATACAAGGTAAAACCAGTTTTAGACAGTGACACATTCACGTTGTTTGCTATTTAGCGCACTGATGTTGCCACATGGAGGAATATGGTATATGGACATTAAGGTGATGGTCAGTCTGGTCTCATATAGCATTAAGTTCTCACAGCCTCCCTCTCTACACATCTCTCATCTTATCCCAGTCTCAGCATCTCATACGTTGTGCGTTATGCATATTCATACACTTGTTGTAGGTTATGCATTTCTCATCCTACCAGCTTATCCTGGTCTCAGCATCTTATGCATATTCATACACATGTACTGAGTTATGCAAATCTCCCTGCTGGTGGGGTTGCATGCCTTGATACAAATGTGGTAATTATAATGATTAGATGTTTTGACTATAATGCTTATATTGTATATATAGCAAGATTAAGCTGCTGGGATAAATATATATATATATATTACTTACTTTTATGTCTCATAATTCTAGCACTGTTCATACAAACACGTGCCACACTAGTTCTATAAGGGCACCTGATTTAACCAACATCATATTTATTTGATAATTAAAAGAAATTTCTTTATCATCAGTAATAGTTGAAGAATGGTTTTGTGGGTTGGTATTCCTTCAAGATACTTTGTTAAGGCTCACCTTAAAACTAACCTATATTAGATCCAAAGGTCAAGGGTTTGATTCCCATTTGTGGCACAATAGAATTTACAATGACCTTGTAAATCTGTGACTGGGTGGGTTGTTATGCCGAGGACCTGCAACATGACAATTCAGTCAGGCCTTGTTATCAAATAACCAAAATAATGTTGAAAGTGACATATAACTCAAACAAACAATTCAGTATTAGCCACAATAACTTTATGTGATCTCGCACACATTTTATCTGCTTCCTCAAATGAAAAAGCACACTCTCATATGAAAAATAAACCCGAAATGTGTATGGGGGAAATTGACCCACTTCTTGAGTGAATGGCTGAGTTTTATTTGCATGATAAAGACAGACTCGACTCACCACTCTGCCTGTATGTGACACCCTGTATGTGACATCCTATATGTGACACCCTGTATGTGACACTCTAAGTGACACCCTGTGTGTAACACACTGTATGTGACACACCGTAAGTGGCACCTGTATGTGACACACTGTAAGTGGCACCTGTATGTAACACACTGTATGTCACACCCTGTATGCCACACCCTGTATGTCACACCCTGTATGCCACACCCTGTATGCCACACCCTGTATGCCACACCCTGTATGTCACACCCTGTATGTCACACCCTGTATGCCACACCCTGTATGTCACACCCTGTATGCCACACCCTGTATGTCACACCCTGTATGCCACACCCTGTATGTCACACCCTGTATCCCACACCCTGTATCCCACACCCTGTATGTCACACCCTGTATGTCACACCCTGTATGTCACACCCTGTATGTCACACCCTGTATGTCACACCTATTGATATTAATATTTTAAGATTTATTTCAGGATGCACATTTACAGTCCTATATTGGTGATGGCTAACAGAGTATTTGGCAGAAATAACAAGCCGACATGAAAATTAAATATTGTGGATTTTGCTATATTTCCAGGTCAGCTCAAGTTGTCTGTGTATATTAACTGCGGTCTCCTAACCATACATGGTATGTCTATATTATGAATTACTATGAGATTACTGTTTTGATAAAAGAAAAGATAAAATTCTGTTTTTTTTAAACAACATGTTTGTTGTTCTTCAGATAAATTATTGCCCATTTTTAGACTGCATGCACGTTGTTCTTCAGATAAATTATTGCCCATTTTTAGACTGCATGCTTGTTGTTATTTCGAGTCTAACATGTACATCTATATTTTCAGTGATGCAGGCTCGCCACTTAAGTGCTAAATACAAGACATCTTGTGATGCTTATGTCAGAGTAAGTAACCACCATATATATATATATATATACAATACCTCATGGTATTGATATATATATATATATATATATATATATATATATGTATATATATATATATATATATATATATATATATATATATATATATATATATATATATATATATATATATACCGTATCCACTCGGGTTAGCGCCCATGGGCGGCTAATTGGGGACAAAGTAAAAGAGGGGGGTGGGCGTTTACCCAAGCATGGGCGTTTATAAAGGTCGAGAACAGAACAAAACCATCAATCCATTTAAAACGCAATTAAAATCGAACCACGTGGAAACAAAGACGAAATGCAAAACTGTGAACGCTGATAATTGAAATCAGTGAGAACAAAGTCAAAACAAAGCATTTCGAAATAATATGTTTTAAATGATATATAAAGGTATTTACCCAATATTATCACAAATTCGCTTTGCAGGTCAAGAACAGAACAAAACCATCCATTCATTTAACATGCATTACGCAATACGAGGTTGTCATTTTAAAAAGCGGGAGTGATGTAGCGGATCGATGATAAATAAAGGCATATACATAATATTATCACAAATTACACTTTGCAGGTCGAGAACAGAACAAAACCACCCATTATTGCGCGATATATTAATATTTCAATGCCAGTTAACATTCGTTTTCACGCTAAAAACAAGAGCCTCTTCCCGTCACTTCCGCCTTTCAAAATTGCGACCACGTGTTGCGCTGAGTCGTGTCTTCCTTGTTGACAGAAATGCTTTCACACGCGGATCGATTTTAATTGCATTTCAAATGATAAATAATGAAAACGCTTTGTTTTGAGGCTAAAATCAATGATGTGGAGAAATTGTCCACGTAATTGTGATAATATTAAGTACATACCTTTATTTATCATTTAAAACGCAATTAAAATCGATCAGCTACGGATATGAAAGTTCAATTTGACATGTTGGCCGCTCCACTTTTGTCTCATGGGCACCCAGACGCTAAGGTAAAGGACGTCACGTACATCGTATTACGGACATCCATGGAAGGTGGGCGTTTAATGATTTCTTCCTAAAAAGGGGGGTGGGCGTTAAGCCAAGCATGGGCGCTAACCCGAGTGGATACGGTATATATATATATATATATATATATATATATATATATATTACCTTTATTACCTTTAGAAAGTAGGAAATTAGATTTCCACAACTTTAATTTTCCAAACTCAGCTTTAGTGGAATGAACACTCGTAAATTATCCAATGAATACATAAAAATTCTGTTTGCTCTCGAGTACAAGATTAAGATTCTCAGCTTAGTTCATGGAAGAACTAAGAAGTTTTGAGTTTGTCCCCTGGACCAAATGCATTAAGAGCTTGTTATTTGAAATAGTTTATCATGTTGAAATATGAGGATATTAATATACAGAATGGATGAATGTGAGTGATTAATGAATTAATGTTGAAATATGACCACCTGATAATTAATTCTATTGTGTACAGATATATCTTATACACTTAATTGTTTTCTCCCGTTTTTTGTTTGTTTTGTTTTTTTCTTCTTTTTTTTTGGTGAAGCATATACCGGTAGATATGTCTTATGAAAATTAATTGTTTCCTTTTGTTTTTGTGTGCAGTTGTCTCTTGTCCCAGATGATAATCGTAGAACGCGATGTAAAACAGAGGTGATACATGATACCAACCATCCATTGTTTGACGAGAAATTCTCATTGTGAGTATAAATTACACTATTTTATAGTATATAACTGTAAAAAACAGACTTGCAATTATACTTAACATATTCCGTATTGTACAAGTACATTGTGGTTTAATAATTGAATCGACAAGTTGGAAAATAAAATGGACAGTTCTGTGGCTCCTAGCAGTTGACATTATCTTTGTCAACATTGTGGTTTAGTATCCAGAATACTGAAGATTCATATTTCATTACAGTGAACTGTTAGAGGAGGATTTAAAAAAGCGTTTGCTTGTCTCAGTATGGCACAAGGATAAATCAAAAGGGTGAGTTTATATTTAGAAGCAATCATTATATCTATTTAATTTGTACCATTTATTCTAATTTTGGTATTTTTAAGTACGTTTTTAGCAATACTGATATTTTATATATGGTGTTGATTAAAGAAATCAGTTTTTTTCACAGATTCACAAATATTTGACTGTATCTTTTATTAATGGTTGTGTTCTTCTTTTTAGGAGGAGCGAGTTTCTTGGGTGTACATCATTTGGGGTGAATCATATTAATGAGTCCAGAAGGGTGAGTATTCACATACATTCAAGTTCACATCAGTTTTGAGAAAAGAATTTTCACAGTAAAATTATGTCGGACATGATTTCCGATTACAGCAGAAAATAGGCCGGACCTTGGCAGAAAAATACTGGTCAGGACCGTCGGTTATTGTAAGACTGCATTGGTTGCATGGTCTGGAAATTATTCATTGATAAAATCAGAGATCTTTTTTAGGAGGAGACATAAGACAGTGGTTCACAATTGTCTCATTCTGATTCATGATTTCTTTGTGCAATTTGTTGTGTTTTTTAGTATAAAAATATTGGGTACTCACCATATTGTTAGGAAATTACATGTCAATACGGCAATGTACTGTAGTGATTGTTTATTTAACATAGTCTTAGCAAAATGTCCTTTAATAACCTTTGGACACTATCATTTAATTTAAAATATTCTGATCAAATAAGGAGACAAAAGTCACATAAGTGTTTGTTTTCTTTTTTAGAATTATCCCTGATCTAGCATAGCAAAGGGAAAATAAAGTGGCACCATTTTGACACATAGATATTCTTTATGTTTCAGAGTGTCAATGGTTGGTATTACCTGCTCACAGAAGATGTGGGGAAGAGAAAACATCTAAAAGTCGTCACACGACGGAAACTTCTGCAAGAAAAAGGTTAGTATCTCAAGATACTACTAGCATTCTCTTGTGGCAACAAGAAAAAGCAGAGACATTTAACAGAGAGATTGGAAACAAGCTGAAGTTCTGCATTATCGCTCAGGCGAACCGATCTCGTGGCGGTGCCATCGTCGCCACGGTAAATACTACATGTAAACCAATAACAAGGACCTGGATTTGGATTCACAGATTTGTGGACTTGAAAAATATGTCTTTTTTGCAAGAAAGTTTGAAGAGAACTACTTACTTATCACATATCTATGTTAATCGTACATCAATGAAATCAAGAATGCAAGAATTTGTGTGATAAATGCAAAACTATTTATCGCTGATCCGCAACAGTTGCATGTCTGAGTTGGATGGTGCAACACGCTGACACCTAGTGGCAGATCTGCTGTTTCCAATCTCTGTTTAAATATTTCTGGAAAAAGGTTTATATCTCAAGATACTACTAGTGTCCTCTTGTGGAACCAAGTGTAAATTGTTCCTGTCTTCTTTATCGTATTATCATAGTTATTTATCAAGTCCAGAGTTTAATATATTGTGGGGTTCAAAGTATAAATTTACCAAAAGTCACAGGTTTTGTGATGTTCAATAAAAAGATTTTTTTTTCAGTACTTTGAATTCCGTACAAATTAAGTAATATAATTTTATACTTACATCTGCAACTTTGAAAAAACTATATTCTTTCCTTTATGTTCAATACCTGGACTTATTTACAAACTTGCAGAGAAAATTTACCAAACTTACCCAACCAAAAGATTTACTTAGCAAATTCTATATTTGTTTTCCTTGCACCGCGTGGTAGCTAGCGTGTTTTATTTTTGATGTATAAATGTGATTGCAGCTCCAGCACCTAAGGTGGTGCCCTCTATAAACAAGGACGTGATGTGGATGGACACCCATACTCTGATGCTCAAGCGAGGCCTCCTCTCTGGATTCGGGTTTTCAGTCACTGGCAGTTGCCCAGTACAGGTTAGTGTTATCTCTATGTTTTCTCAATACATAAAAGTCTTGATATGTTTTGAATAATTGCATGAGAAGTAAGAAAAAGTAAGCAGAACGTTGCAGTCTGGGCTCAATACCTTGTAGGCTAGTAGACAGTTGGGCTAGTAAGTGGAGATTTGCACTAGCCCGAATTAAAGTGTACTAGCTCGAACCAGCACTGTGTGAGAGCAATTCATATTTAATAAAATTAATCAAATAAAAAAAAAGGAAATTCTTACCAACACTTCATGATTAGCTTATTGGGCTAGCATGATAATCGGGCTAGCATGAAGGGGAATGCTAGCAAAATAATTGGGCTAGCATGAAGGGGAAGGCTAGCAAAATAATTGGGCTAACATGAAGGGGAAGGCTAGCAAAATAGTCGGGCTAGCATGAAGGGGGAGGTGTACTCGCCTGATAGTGCATTGTCACTTTTAACACGTGGTTATGTTGTGATGTTATGTTGTGATGTTATGTTGTGATGTTATGTTGTGATGTTATGTTGTGATGTTATGTTGTGATGTTATGTTGTGGTGTTATGTTGTGATGTTATGTTGTGATGTTATGTTGTGATGTTATGTTGTGATGTTATGTTGTGATGTTGTAGGTGTCTAAGGTTGGGAACGGGTCGGCAGCCCAGAAGGCGGGCCTGCTGCCAGAGGATTGTGTAATCAGAGTTAATGGGCAGAATGTGTCGCGGTCCACCTGCGACAGTGTGGCCAGGCTAGTCAGGTACGTGCTCGTGTGGCCGGAGACAAGGTTTTATTTACTCTCATGGTGTAATATTGGTGAGATGTCCTGTGGTATTGGTGACTAGTTCGGTCTCGCACAAAAAGAAGAGATTTATAAAATTTAATTACTGTTATTTTGTCAGTCAGATTTGATGGCTAAGATATCATGATAATATGGGGAACTGTAAAAAAATGGAATTAAAAGGAAAGTCTAATCAGGGTACAGGAAATTGATTTCAGGCCAGATATATTAATATTTGTATCATTATCTTTCATCTGCTGGAAAGAAAAGTTGGATTATATCGTAAAAAGATTTGGGGGATGATTTTCATGAGTTGCATATTGATCTAACAAACCTTCTTTTGTCTATATTTGTGAAAATTGTTTTTTTTTTAAAATCATTATAGGAAAAGAAAAACAAATTTGAGAACTTATATTTTTGGTGAGAGAAAAGCATGCCAGAATGACTGCAACCTTTGATGATTTATTTGCAGACATAGTCAAAGACAGGTAATTTTAGAAGTCCAGCGAGCCCGCCAGGAGTCGCCACTAGATGAATCCCCTTCCAAACTTGGAGAGACAAATCACAGCGTAACTACGGCAACGTGGAATCCTTTATCAGCCAGCACCCCCATGATGTATTGTGCCAGCACCTCAAGTTCGACCAGCGAGGACGGGTCGCCACCACCTCTCAGACTCGAGGACCTGAAAGAAAACACCCCGGCCCACCACTGGTACCAGCAACGACAACACAAGGCCCTCACTTCTCACCTCTTTAGCAGAAGAGTGAGTTTTAAATAACATTTATGGTTTATAATAAAATAATGATTTAAAAATAAATCTTTATGGAACGCTTTATTTAGGGCAAGGTAAATTATGGAAACAAAAAGATGTTTGATGATGGTTAGAATAAATTAAACAAATTGTATAAAACATTTATCATTTTAACATAAATTCCAAAATTGAATTGTTTAAAGCAATGTCATGTTCATATTTAAATGAATAATGCACAGAAAGTTAACTTTGAGAACTTAATCATTCCTGTACTTTCTCTTTCAGTGAGGACACTGTTAATTTAATCCTATTGGTGCTGAAAATAATTTTGCAAAGAACAACACTCCAGAAACCTCGAAGTGCGTCAGTTATGATCTGATCCAAAGACCTCAAGAAGGGCGTCAGCCATAATCTGATCCAAAGACCTTAAGAACATCCTCAACCATGGTCTACTCCACAGACCTCAAGAATACCATTAACCATGAACTATTAGTTGATGATAAATCCTGAACCATCTTGTCAAAAACAGTATATCAAGACTGGCTCACATTTCTTTAACAGTTCACATCTGATACCAGGAATACTCAGCAGTGACAATCTAAGTGATTATTTACACATCATTATCTGGGACTATGAGTTCTGTTATTCTCCCATTGTCAGTGCCATCTGGTGATTCTTGACTTCAGGGATCCTTCAGTGGAAAACAATTGCCCCAAAAAAGAGTTCTTTAACAATGTACATTATTTTGTGGAATTCTTATTATTTATCAATTCATAATCAAAGTTCCAGGCCAGTTTGAAAAAAATGGATGTATCATATTTGAATGGAATGAGTGATAATTTTAATTGTAAATAGACCTGTACATTTTAGAGTAATTGTTTGTAGATTATTAGATTTATGTATACCAGTGAATGGAGTGTACTATAATATCTACATACATTTGTAAATATATCTCAATAAATTATTTTTTATATAAATATAAAATGATTGATGTGTTGACACTTATTGGGAATTGGTCAGATTTTATCAGAATAGGATAAAATACATATTGTTTCTGGTTCCATCAAATGTCCTATTCATATTTAGTTGTGCTGGCAATGTCAGCAACGCTTCTTTAGTGAGGAGGAAAAGTTTCTGTCACTCTCTCTTTCTGTCATCTTCGATCTTCACTGTAATTACTGGGTAGATTTTTTTGCAATTGTATCTATTTTCCATAAGGCTTCAGTTCTTTGTCTATTTTTTATGCTAAAATTCAAAACCGACCTCTAAATTGTCATGTATGCAATACTGTCCACCAAGGCATTGAAATTATCACGCATCTGAAACATTCAGGGTCTCATATTCTGAGACTTGCAGAAAAAAGGAAGTTGATGGTGATGTGAGTGGCTGCCGTATTGAATTTAAAATGACAACTTACAAGAATGTAAGGAACTTTCTGATTATCATAATACCTAAATATTTCATCAATCTTCTCTGAAAATACGGTTGAATTTCATAGATAGTCAAAGGCAAGATGAGGAGATGAATTATGAGGAGATGAATTCTATATAATTGTCTCAGTGTCTCATTCTACTAATTTAAATATAACCTTTGTTTGATACTTCTAGGATAAAGCAATGTGAGGGTGATGGAGTCACTGACTCTTCTTGACCTAAAAAGCTGGGTAAATATATTATATGGTCACTTATGGGGCAATTTGTAGGCATTTCCAGGAAATGTCAACATATATTACAAAAAGCAATGGTCAGCACAGCTCTATGGTCATAAATAATTCTACTGAATTTAAATACAGATGAATAAAAATGCCAGACATTCTTTATAATATGGAGATTTTTTTAAACTGCTTTCAGTCTCAAGTTCTTTTTTAAAGCTTCAATTTGCAGCTTTGCACCAATCATAAATTAAATTTCAATATCCTTTAGATTAGTAGTGATTTTATTTCTAATACTTTCAGTTACAGTATTTATAGACTACTGCATCAAACATTCTCAGAAACAATATGTCAGCATTATATCAAGTTGCAATCTTCCTCCAGGCATAAAATATGTCAGTATGATAAGTGAGAAATTTAGAAACTTGATTTTTAGTTGGTATTTTTTCCAAAAAAAAATCAAAAGAGAAAAGATTAGATATTTATGTTTTTGGCTCTTGATTGTTTGTGTAAATCATTCAATTTCCAATTATATAAGCCATCAGTTTAAGATTGACATAAGTAATTTGTGTTATCACCCATCTTTGTTGTGCTGTAATGTTATCATTTCGCTTCCTAATTACTTCCTGCAGAGTTTCACTCTTTGCTTACCATCTTAATCTCAAGATGTATATTGTCTATCAAACCTTACATTTTTTTAAAAATGCATGCACTCCAGGGCATTTTAGCACAGACTATGGATGGAATGCATAAAAAAATTGTACCTGAATTTTTCTTAATAAGAGTTGGCAAATGAAACTGCTTTTGGTATGAAATGTTATGATAAGATCTGATCTGTGTTAGCGGATGGCGGATCTTATCAGAGATTGGACATCTTTGGAGTTTGATGGTTTCATAAAAGAGGGGCTATATATTGAGTGGAAGTCAATCCGGCTCATCCGTCATAGTGAAGGGGTTATCTGGCAAAGCTTCTCAGACTCACACAGCCTTTCATGCAGCGATTTACCTTAATTAAAACATATTAATTACCCCACTGATCAGCTCCTTGCAAGGAAGCATTCATGGACCACCATGATAATGTGATTATCTTCCCCCCATTTATCACTCACCACACAAATGTGAACTGCAAAATCATATCAAAGAAGCGGAGCAGCATTTGTCACTGAGTGGCTGCGATGGGGAGGCAGTTTGTTTTCTGAATGGTGCGGGATGAGACGCGCAGTCTGAGATGCCACATTCAGGAATACTTCGCTACAAGCACAATAGAGAAATCATGCACTCCTGCAAAACTTATTTGTTCAGTGTATTGTTGGCTTTGTTATAGCAATGGATTGAATGCAGAAGAAATCCAATGATATCCCAGAATTCCAAACTCAAATAGATGGACTGCTCGGCCAATCAATTCACATTGTGCCCGCTTTTAGCTGGGTGGCATTCGGGAGATGTCATGTGATATATTTTCTGCAGGATTCTTAACTTTATTAAAGAAGGGGATTTCAATTTCAATCACCAAAACATGTAAATAATTTAATAATGAGTGTTTGAATAACCAAATGAGCAAAAGTTACTTTTTTGGATTAAATGTGTAATAATATTTTCTTGGTAAATTGACATGTTAAGTCAATTCAGTGAAATGGTCTATGTAGTGCCAGGCCAAATGGTCCAGTATAGATAGAGTAATTGGTCCAGAGAAGTGATAGGGAAAGTGGTGCAGGGCAGGACCAGATCAAATGGTCCAGTATAGATAGAGTAATTGGTCCAGAGAAGTGATAGGGAAAGTGGTGCAGGACAGGACCAGATCAAATGGTCCAGTACAGACAGAATAATTGGTCCAGAGAGGTGATAGGGAAAGTGGTGCAGGGCAGGACCAGAGATAATGGTCCCGTATAGATAGAGTAATTGGTCCAGAGAGGTGATAGAGAAAGTGGTGCAGGGCTGGACCAGATCAAATGGTCCAGTATAGATAGAGTAATTGGTCCAGAGAGGTGATAGAAAAAGTGGTGCAGGGCAGGACCAGATCAAATGGTCCAGTATAGATAGAGTAATTGGTCCAGAGAGATGATAGAGAAAGTGGTGCAGGACAGGACCAGAGATAATGGTCCAGTATAGATAGAGTAATTGGTCCAGAGAGGTGATAGGGAAAGTGGTGCAGGGCAGGACCAGAGATAATGGTCCAGTATAGATAGAGTAATTGGTCCAGAGAGGTGATAGGGAAAGTGGTGCATGGCAGGACCAGATCAAATGGTGCAGTATAGATAGAGTAATTGGTCCAGAGAGGTGATAGAGAAAGTGGTGCATGGCAGGACCAGATCAAATGGTGCAGTATAGATAGAGTAATTGGTCCAGAGAGATGATAGAGAAAGTGGTGCAGGGCAGGACCAGAGATAATGGTCCAGTATAGATAGAGTAATGGGTCCAGAGAGGTGATAGGGAAAGTGGTGCAGGGCAGGACCAGAGATAATGGTCCAGTATAGATAGAGTAATTGGTCCAGAGAGGTGATAGAGAAAGTGGTGCAGGGCAGGACCAGATCAAATGGTCCAGTATAGATAGAGTAATTGGTCCAGAGAGGTGATAGGGAAAGTGGTGCAGGGCAGGACAAGAGATAATGGTCCAGTATAGATAGAGTAATGGGTCCAGAGAGGTGATAGGGAAAGTGGTGCAGGGCAGGACCAGAGATAATGGTCCAGTATAGATAGAGTAATGGGTCCAGAGAGGTGATAGAGAAAGTGGTGCAGGGCAGGACCAGATCAAATGGTCCAGTATAGATAGAGTAATTGGTCCAGAGAGATGATAGAGAAAGTGGTGCAGGGCAGGACCAGGTTAAATGGTCCAGTATAGATAGAGTAATTAGTCCAGAGAGGGGGTAGAGAAAGTGATGCAGGGCAGGACCAGGTCAAATGGTCCAGTATGGTCAGAGGGTAATTATTGAAGTGATTAAGAAAATGGTCAATTCAAGAGAGAATGATCGATTCAGTACAACATGATTAAAACAAAACAAGAAGTCAAATATCATGAGAAAAGAGGCTGGAAATAGCTATTATAATAAAAGTGTGTTTAATTTATGTTTTTCAAGTGAATAGCAATCACTAAAAATGCCTGTCGGATATACTCATAGTGTATGGCACTGGACCTTTTACTCTGACATTTCACAAGGCCTTTTCCTCTGACATTTCACAAGACCTTTTCCTCTGCTTCTTACAGGGATCACATATCATGACTAAAGGATCATAACATAAACAGGGACAGAGAAATTGAAGTGTTTTAATAGCTTTTTGCCTGGAACGTGTCCGCAGAGAAAGCTTCCTCTTTACAGGTAACAGAAGATGAAATGTTTGCAGTGTCACATGATACCACAGTGAAGAAAAGAATACATTGGATGAAAAGATATTAATCGCTGACATGAGAGAACTGACAATATGAGAACGATTAAAATCAGCAAGACATGAGATAGTTTCAAAGTGACACAGCCATATTGAATTTTTTTCTCCTATTTCTTTGTAAATGAATATTGTAAGATTGTAAATTCATGATCAAAAGTTAAACATATTCATATCATTTGAATCAACACAAGCTATATTTATCCAACTGTTATAATCGATTTCTGTCATATATTTGTGTGTTTATTTCATTATTATTATTTTATTATTTTGAACCATCAAACCCTGCGTAGGTAATGCGTGTTAGATCATTAAATAGCTCAGAAAAAAATTAGAACAATAAATATTATCCAATGTGAATGATAATGGTAGAAAGATTAAATTAACTGACTACAGGATCATTTGGGGCAGCTATTATTGGTCCAGTTTATTATATCATTAACGTTATATTGGCCTCACCCACTCTCCACAATGTTGCTGCTTCTAGACTTAGTGTATCTTTCAGCATCGCATTGATGGCTTTCTCAAAATACAGATGAATTATTTGAATACAAAATGGTCAAATCAACTGGCAACAGTGTCATTTGGGGCAGTTATGCATGGTCTTGTATATTTTTATGTGGTATATTGTAACCAGCCATATCCCACATCAAAGACATATAGTTAAGGTTTTCCAAATTATCATATTCAAAATTGGATTATTATCTCATATTGATTTTTATTAGATTTCATACATTTTGGTTTTAGATACCAAGCATCTTGCAGGAGAGATTTGATCTCCCAATATGCAAATCCCAGGTTGCAGCTGACATATATTTACGAGCCTACCTGTTCCTCGCTCCCCTGCAGGGTTCCCAGACAGACTGGTCAAGCTCACCTGATATCAGGTAGCATTCGTGGCCCTGTCTGATTGGACACCCTGAGAGGATCAGGAAGCCAGGTCCTTATTAGTAATCAAACCCAGAGCCACAAAACTGTTTGACTTGGCATTCAAGCTCAGCTTGGAAGCGGCTTTGGCATGATGAGCATGACTCTGGTTCTGGTCACTCAATAAGAGGTGAGTAGCATATTGATAGGTTTTTGTATACTGGCATACACATATGTATTAAATTCTGAAAAGCAAAAAATGTTCAAGTTCAAAAACATGGACTTTCTATTTCATCACAAAATTAGGTAGGTTAGGCATTTACCTACAGTGAGGGGCTGTAAGCAGTCCCTCATGTTGTATCATATACCCCTGATGCTCGATTAGTCATGGCAGGATCCCAGGTACAGGTTAGCGAGTTTTCCCTAGATCACCGAGTATCCCACAGATTAGTGAGTTTTCCCCAAAAGATATCTCTCACGTTAGTTTGGTGGAGAAATCCTCCACAAAAGAAATGATGGAGAAATCCTTCACAAAAATATATATAATTTTCACTGCTCGAGTGGGCCATGCTGCCATCTGGTGTGTAAGAATCTGTCACACCTGGGTGAATATTATAGACATGTAAGTTTGGGTCATAATCGGAAATGTTGACTGAGCATTTCAGTTTTAATTGATTACACCCACAACTGTATTTCTATTCGTCTCAAGATCTCAAAACTGGTTAGTTTTTTCCTGTACATACATTCGTGGCTAGAATATTAATGTATACTCCTCACATCACATGCAGAATGGTAGTCATCGTATGAACTGCCTTTTCTGCAAACTATGTATTTTACATGAATCAAAAGACACCCGGTGAATCAAAAAAGTTGTATTTCAAATATTAAGAATTAAACAATTAAATTAAAGTCTAAAGTAGTTCCTGCTTGAAGTATATTTTGCATCATGCCATGCTCTATACAGTCAATCAAGTCTGTAACGTTAAATCTCAACAAATAATTCATTGAAACCCAAACGGATTTAGTCAGATTCCATTTTAAGAGTTACCTTATCAAAAGATAAAGAACTAGGAATTATTAGGATTCGCGGAGGCAAGTGTATGCTCTTAAGTATCTTTTTGCTTGGATTGGTAGAATTGATTTGTGATGACAAGGGAAACATTCCAATTAATACCTTACCCTACCTAGAGTTAAAGCCTGCTCGTAGAGAGAATCGCACTCGTGGATTATGTAATGCAAGTTTTTCTGTCAGATAGCAATGAACGATATGTTTATTTACAATTCTAAGCCTTGATGCGAGCTGAACAGCTTCACAGATTTAAATGATATTTTGAAATTTTATGTTTGGTAGCCAAGATCATTAAAAAAATCATATTGTTTTTTATTTGTTTATATTCTTATATAATGCAAAGTTAGAGCTGTAAATTTACAATTTATTTAATGACTTGTGCAGATCAGAGAGAGGAGACTGGACCCCCTTAATATTATCACCGGGACTCTCACAAGTGTTGCCCTATGATAACTCCCCTCATCATATGTGATACAAAAGGCTTGAAAGGCTTGTTAAAATTTAGGCTAGTTACCCAATATACGTATCATTGCTCAGTGCAGTTAGACAGTGCTGTGTGGAATGGGCGACCTTCTTCATTTTAGGCCAAAGGTTCTCTTCATATAAGGCATTTAACTCTGTTTTGAAATGTGCTGTTCACGTAGAACATGATTTCTTAATCATCAACTCGTCTCTCAGTATGCTTTATTCTGTTTCCGGATATTACAAGTTCTGGGATTTTATCATTTCAGAGAAGCAAATGGTCGAAAATGTTTTGAATAATGGAAACGAGGAAGTGAAAACCACAAACAAGAATGGCAGTTGGGCAATCACAGAGGTCTATTTGTAAGTGGAATGAAATTAACCCCAACCCAAAAATAGTTTCAGTTTTGAGTTGGACATTGAACGTTTCTTGTAATATAAGTAAAAGAAAAATCAGCATTCCGCCAAATTTCGGTATTTCACTCTGTCTTTTGACATCTATAGGGGAATCAATTAAGAACTGTTAATCATTTTATTATTTATTTTATTTCATTTTTTCAGGGGGGGGGGGGTTCGGTTGGGAGGAGGAGAAAAGTATAAAAAAAGTATTGGTGTGACCGCCTGATGGGGACAAATATTGTAAATACCAACCTTGAGGGACAAAAATGAGATTCTCAAATATGTAGAGAAATATATCAATCAGAAGGTAGAATTACAAGTGACAAGCCTTGAGTTTCAAGCTTGAGAAGTCAATTTCAGAGAGCGAAAGGCAACCTTGAAAAAGGATTGGTCTCACTCCGCTCGACACATCAATATGTACAACCTCTAAAAGCATGTATAGGAGAGCCAGTTATTGGGCCATCAGCAACAAATACAATTTACAACACTACATTTTAGGAAAACATACAATCTATTTCAGTCATAGTCAATTTAAATGTATCATTTGTGTAATTTATAATATTCATTCCAATAGGCTATACCTAAAATAAATGAACTATCATAAATTAATGCATGTACATTCTCAGGGAGTTGGTCCTAATTAACGATGTGATCTTTATTATGTGATATCTGCTCTAATAAATGACTACTTGAAATAATCAAGTTGACATGAAAAAATGAAACAATACACCTTTTTCTGATAAATATAAGAAATAAGACATGTGCACACCTGGGGAGAGAATGGTGACCAAACTGACCGAGGGAAAAAAACGTTGTGTTTTGGGAAAGAATATTGAGAATGACATTGCATATTGAGAATGACATTGCATATTGAGAATGACATTGCATATTGAGAACGGAATTGCATATTGAGAATGGTATTGCATATTGAGAATGGTATTGCATATTGAGAATGGCATTTAACATTGCATATTAAGAATGGCATTGCATTATCCCCCCCATAAAAATCCCTCTCATCCCTGAATGATTAATACCCCCTCCCTGACACACCGATTGACAATTACAGCGCACTCATTACATAATCTACCCACGTTTGTATCGCTTTTCAGAACTAGAACTGTATTTACCTAGACAGTAATAACATGTCCATATATATGTATAGATATATTGGACTGCATAGTCTAGTATTTACCTATTTTAGTTCCTGGGAGACATCTTGTACGTGTAAATAATGAGTGCCTGGGAAATGATTCCCCTCCTGTATCCATTAAAGTTGATCACCGACTGAAAATAAGAGACGTACCAATTTGCTTCAAAAAAGCATCTTGGTAGACACTGTATCCTCCAAGTGGAATATTTCAATCTTATACTCATGAGTTCTCCGGCATTTTATTTGTTTATATTTGTTTGTTATTGGATTGAGATATAATTCTTAAATGTTATTTCATAAAGATTTCTTATTTTCTTAAATATGATAACAAATATGAAAATTCATTCAGACATGTGTGAAGATGTAGATATTCTTCATAGGAAATCACTTAATTATGTTTACTACTGTTTATCCTAAAAAAATACCTCAGACTTCCAGCTTTACAATGCCAACCACTGATAAATAAGACAACAGAAAAATGAGGTATTGGGCAATTTGAACCTGGAATGATTATGTTTGTTGTGACCTCACAACCTCATTGACAATGCAGGGAAGTCTCATCGGCGAGTTTACTCAACTATTCATCATCTGTTGATGGATGACCAAAGGGAATCTGCAGGGCATCGCCAGCTGTCCATCAAAATGCCCAGCGCCTATGAAAATAAGCTCAATCACTGTATGTGTGATTGAAATATTTACACAACCACCATATCAACTCCTTATAAATTCTCTATTGCTTCTTTAATTGTATGTTTTTATTACAAAATGAATGTTATCTATCAAGTTATATTAATTAGACATCATATACGTTATAGACATGTATGGTGTCCATATCGTCTCGCCAATGACTTCCTGTCTCGTTTCTCACGAGAAAAAAGCTTGAATCAGAGGGGTGTAACTCGATATACTGCACTTAATGCAACCGCTGGTGTATAAAAACTTATTGTGTCTGGTCTTTTTCAAAACTGATTGATAGCATGGGTTGTAGCCAGGATTCGTCAAGACTAAGAGGTGTGAATATTGTACTTCTTACAATGGATGACACGCATTTTGTGTCAGTGCCTGCCTATTTGAATATGTATCTATAACAAAGATGTGAATATAGATTGTTAAAGTCTGGAATGAGTCTGATTTTAAAGTGCTATCCAATGTTGTCAATTAAATATCTACTTAATTCATAAAGTAAAACAGAAAATTGTTTAACTTTGTAGGACATGCTCAAGGTTTGTCTCGTGGACAACTTACTCGAAGTTTAAAATCTATTATTAAATCTTGAAATTGTCAGCTTCGTAGCCTCCATATTATAATGTCTTTAAAACGCTCAAATAAAATGAAATCATTAATATTCTTGTTTTTAAATATTTTACACATTTTCAAAAAACAGTTCTACCCTACTCCCCCACTCTGGTTCCTTATTAAAGACTTTCCTCTCGAAGTTTAGTATTTTCTCATTTTGGCATTTTTTGGTCATATAGTATTTTAGCCACACACCCTTGGGATCTTTGGATAAAAGACACGCCATATAAGGCCATAGAGACACGCCATATAAGGCCATAGGCACACGCCTTATTAGGTCATATAGACATGACATATAAGGTCATAAACATACGTTATATTAGATCATAGAGACACCAATTAGGTCATAGAGTCACTCTATTAGCCACACACTCTATAAGATAAAAGACACACGCCATATAAAGCCATACAGTGGCCCTTTTAGCCACACATGTAGAATTATGTATGATAGAATGACAACCAATGAAGGCTTTCCTGATAGAGTCTGTAAATATTGCACTCCGAGCCATTCGGTGACACATTGGCAGGTCAATATATAGAACACGAGGGACGGTGTCGGTGAATACAGCGATGCTGTCCCGAGCGAAGGGTCTGTCTGAAACTTTACACTTAACTTGTTCTGTATAATGATACATGGAAATATAGAATTGATTATGCAGTTCATTATGTTTGAAGGTTACAGAATATGAATTCGTACATGAAAGCGATATTGCTTCAATTATATTTCCTTCAATTTGCATATAGAATACAATATTCATTTAAATAAAATGATGAGTTTGTTCCTGTAGATAGATAAATAGTCGTGGATTAAAATATATTGTGATGAGCAAGAAAAATGTAATGAGTAAAGTATATAAAATGAACAGGGAAGGTCTTATGAGCAGGTAAGGCGCAATGAGCAGGTAAGGCGCAATGAGCAGGGAAAGTGTAATGAGCAGGGAAGGTGAAATGAGCAGGGAGTGTGTCATGAGCAGGCAGTGTAATGTGCAGGGAGTGTGTCATGAGCAAGGAGTGTGTCATGAGTAGGGAGTGTGTCATGAGCAGGGAGTGTGTCATGAGCAGGGAGTGTGTCATGAGCAGGGAGTGTATTGTGCAGGGAGTGTAATGTGCAGGGAGTGTAATGTGTAGGGAGTGTAATGTGCAGGGAGTGTAATGTGCAGGGAGTATGTCATGAGCAGGGAGTGTGTCATGAGCAGGGAGTGTGTCATGAGCAGGGAGTGTGTCATGAGCAGGGAGTGTGTCATGAACAGGGAGTGTATTGTGCAGGGAGTGTAATGTGCAGGGAGTGTAATGTGCAGGGAGTGTAATGTGTAGGGAGTGTATTGTGCAGGGAGTGTAATGTGTAGGGAGTGTAATGTGCAGGGAGTGTAATGTGTAGGGAGTGTAATGTGCAGGGAGTGTAATGTGCAGGGAGTGTAATGTGCAGGGAGTGTAATGTGCAGGGAGTGTAATGTGCAGGGAGTGTAATGTGCAGGGAAGGTAGATGAGTGTGCATTGACAAATCAAATAGGATGAACTGGTGAGGCATTACAGATGAATAATCAGGACCATGTATTTAGTATGTTGGGTGATCAGAGTATATATAATGATGAGGGTACATATGATGAGCAGGATATGTATAATAATCAGGGTATGTTTGATGATCAGGGAATGTATGATGATCAGGGTATGTATAATAATCAGGGTATGTATGATGATCAGGGTATATATGTTGATCAAAGTATCTGTTCTGAGCAGTGTATCTATAATGAGCAGGGTACATAGAACAGGGTATATATGATTATCAGGGTATGTATAATGATCAGAATATATAGAGCAGGGTATGTATAGTGATTAGGGTATATTTGATGATCAAGGTTTTATTTTAATGATCATAATATATATGATGAGCAGGGTATATAGAGCAGGGTATATAGAGCAGGGTATATATGATGAGCAGGGTATATATGATGAGCAGGGTATATATGATGAGCATGGTATATAGAGCAGGGTATATAGAGCAGGGTATATAGAGCAGGGTATATATGATGAGCAGGGTATATATGATGAGCAGGGTATATATGATGAGCATGGTATATAGAGCAGGGTATATAGAGCAGGGTATATAGAGCAGGGTATATACGATGGGCAGGGTATATAGAGCAGGGTATATACGATGGGCAGGGTGAGTCCTGCCCGCTACACCCCCAGCGAGGCCGGCATGTCAGGCGGGCTCCCAGTACACATGTGTGCTAACTCAGTCCTCAGTGTAAACCCGGCCAGGAATGTACCAGCATGGGTAGTAGTAGTAGCACTGCAGCTGATATGACTCTCCTAACTGCTTGCAAACTTACAGGAGAGAGCACGGCACACACTGGGATATGAATGCTTCATCGTGAGCCATATATTCACACAGAATGGATGTTACCAAGGACGGTATGGTGAGAGTAGGCTTGGTGGTACTGGGTCTGCTGTATGAGCTGGTGCAAGGTGAGTGTAGACTGTATACAGAGCAGTGTTTGTATATGTTGAGGATGCAGGGCCGGCGGGAACTGGGGCCTCAGGGGATGAGACCATAGATCACACATCATAGTCATCTCTCAGACTTAGAGAATTCACACATCTACCAGCTGCACCCACATCCTGGGTCGCTTACAGTGCATGCTAACGCGCCAGCACAAAGCGCAAACGTTACCCAAACAAACCCACAAAAAGTGTACCAGGTCTGCTAAACCTCCCTCAAAAACTGCATCAGATATTCAGCTCAGAAAATCCAACATAAAAAAAACCTTAGCGCTATATACTCATACCAAAATATACTCTATTAGTGCGCCGGATAAATTCACTGAAGTACATCCCACAACTTAAAAGAAATCCGATGTGAACGCTTAATTGTAAGTGTATCTATAGTAAAATGAATGGCGAATGCTCAGATTTCAATATTCTGCCTGTGATGTTGGGATGATGAGCATTATGTGTGGGAGAGGTAGATAGAGATGATTGCCATGCTGACCACAGCACACTGTAATCACTCCTCATTTGTCTTATGTTGCTCCCATATATACAAACAACAATAGCACTGCCTCTCAGAATCTTAAATCTCAAACAATATATCCTTTCCCAAGCAAAGCTTACTAAGATAACGTGTATATGTTTATATGTGTACTGGAATCGTGTGCACCACATCGGATTTATACTTAAATGCTCTCTTTACAAGTGTTGAAGTTTTCAAATACTCTTAGTTGGAAATCCTTCAAAATGTAAATCAGATGTATGGTTTGGTTAAGATAGAGTTTGCACTCAAAGCTATGGATTGATGTTTACTAGAGCATAAAGCTGAGAGGGCAAAGACCAGGAATTATTCTTGCCCAACCTCCTGTGAACAAATGCTTATTACGACCATCTCTGGCTCAAAGCAGCCTCAAAAGCTCCAATTTGACGCCGCTGATTGTTAGCTTAGGTAGATTTATTGGACCTGTAACCTGTGTATATGGCCGCACTTCAGTTCTATGTGGGCCCACGGTGGTAACTTGTACCAACCTGCAGGGGAGTGATCTTTGCTGCCGTCATAGTGGATGATTCTTTACAACATATGCGGCTACTATCACACTTAATATAAACATATTATAGTGAGACTCATAGAAAGTAAAAACTAATTACTTATGTCACGTGATATGTCAGCATTTTGAGGACTTTGGGACAGAACTGTCGGTACGTTAGGTTTTTTGTATGCAACACGACCCAGCGTTTGTATATAAGAATGCATAGCTGACGCCTGGGAGAGGTGACTAAAACATCTTTGGTTTCTTCATTCTATGTGATCACTTCTTTCTCTTGGAGTTCCCGTTGCACTGTTCTCAGCTGTGCACGTGGACTTGGGTTAACATAACGTCTAATATCCACACATCAGGCTCCATGTACCAGACAAACAGACAATCAGTCGGTACAATGGCCAACTTTCTTGACATCTATTCCCGGTCCGCCGACAGGCCATCGCTATCCACGTACATTGTAGATACAAATAAACATGATTGTCAATGTGTCACTATCATTTATACACTATCATATGATCTGTCCACAACTAAACCTGAGAAAGGCCAACTGTTAGTAAAGCAATCACTGTCTTATATGGCCCCAACTGGTCTAACAAATAGAGGTGTAGAATAAAAATATCATTGTTAATATCTCTACAATGGGCCATGAAAAAGGCAACCTCCATCGATATGGCCCATCGTAGATATGATACATCGACAAGCCACAAAGCTTGAGATGTCAACAACAACAACAACAAAGATCCTCTTACAAAAGCCTTTCATACACGCCAAACTGGGGAACTGGACATGTCATCCATAGCTTTATGTGAAACCAAATATTCATATTTTGCCCACAGATTCATACCAAACTAAGGGTGTTGAGTAAGGCAAAACATTGGAAATGTCAAAGACCGAAAGGCGGCTATGATATCCGCCATAAAAACACATTACAATGGTATGGCGGTGTCCGCTTTGATATGGACGATGTTGTATGTGGAGATCTGAAAGGTCAGTACAGGTGTGAGAGGGAGGAGTGTGAGCTGATATAGACTTCTGCTCCCTTTAAAACCTCCTCCCCCCACCACTCATTGTGTCCTTCTTGCCTGCTAGCTTCCTCATCCACACATTTATTTTATGAATTTTCATCTGTACTCAGACCTAGAGGAATTCACCTTTCAACTTGTCAACATATAACTAAGAGAGCTATGACTTTTATTTTCAAATAAAGCTTTCATGAATTTTATTTTCAGTACAAAAATTCACATTTCTCTTTGTTACTCACTGTATAACTCGCAGAGTCCTGACTTTTATTTTCAAGAGAGCCTTTATGACTTTTATATTTGATACAATAATTTACATTTCTCTTTGTCAATATAAAAATCACAAAGTCCTGACTTTTATTTTCAAGAGAGCCTTTATGACTTTTATATTTGATACAATAATCCACGTTTCTCTTTGTCAATATATAAATCACAGTCATGACTTTTATTTTCAATGCATATAGTTCTGCTCTACAAATTTAACAGACCTGGAACATAGATATTTAAGTAGTACGATCTGTTTTAAGCACCTATTGTTGGTCTCCTCCAGTGACAAATGAAGGGAGACCAAAGTAGTTGTTGAACATATTGTATGATAAAGTTGTCGGTGTGATTCAATGTTGTGGTAGTTTTCTTTCCGTGTCCCCATCAAGCAGTCTCTTGGGCCCAGGCACACCAGATCAATATCTTGTCATAACCCTAACCCAAGGCACAAGTCCCTCATTTTATTACATTTACATTGTTAAGTTCTATGTACCCCTGGGTGACGTGTTAGCACCGAGAGACTCTCTCCCAGCATTCCTTGTTTCTTCTTCTCACTTTTTCTCGTACCCACGAGAATACTACACGAGATCTGGAATTAGGTCTCGATGTTGGAGAGAATTGCACACACTAATCATAATATCGGTGGGCAAAGATTGGCGGTCCCTAATCGTTTTTGCCAGACTTATACATGTTCTCTAACTGCTTGGCAATCACTTTTGTGCTGCTCGAAATCTATCACAATCTTTTGCTCTGTAGAAGTGAATGTTGGTTTTCCAAAACAATGGCTCTGTAGATAGTGTGTAATGAATTTTATCTTTTCTTGTCCTACAGCGATCAAAGCTTTGTGTTAACTTTAACCGTTCAACTCAAAGAAATGTAAATGTGAAACATGTTGTAAATGAGGATGTTTTCAGAAAAAGTATATTGCAGATTGACATCTGATATGCCCCTTTCAATTCTACCGCATCGCTTTTGTCAATGACCTTTGCGGGGTCCAGACGACCTTGCGAGGTCAGTGAGGCAACCATTCTTGAGGGCATCAAAGTTGGGTGATGGCGAGTTGTCAGATTAGTGAAGCTGAATGCGGCCCTGATCATGCCATCCCGACTGACCCCTGCTTCCTCCAGTCTAAAGGGGCACATGGGAAGCAATGCTGCCTTGTAGAAAGTCTGAATTCCTGCCCTTCCATCTGCCTACATCACAATACCATAAATGACAAGCTCTCTCCTTGCACCGCCATAAGTCACTCATTGTCATTACTCCTACCAATCTTTTCTATTTCATTACCACATAAGCTTATCTATATAATTTATTTTATTATTATGATTACAAACCGTTTATATTCTCTAAATAAATATTTGTGTTATCATTATATATCTTTATATATATGCAACCTTATTAGCACCACATACTAGGTCGTGGGTTCGTTTCCCGGTCATGCCGAGATTGCATTCATGTTATAATTTCTCATATGATATCAGACCCGTGCCGAAAAGGGTTAACATGTTGTCCTTGTAAATATGTGAACGGGGACATAACAATTCAGTGCGGCAGCACTATATCTGCTACAAGTAGATCTCATCATGAAATGACTGAAATAATGTTTAAAGTGATGTAAAACCCCAAACAAACTGACTATTTTGATCCTACTAATATCTTATTATATCGTTTCCTATAACTGACGTTTTAGAACATTTGTCATCAATTACAAACTCAATATTTGCTCATATTATACATTAGATTATTATTGTGAAAGACTTACTGACCCTAACTAAGCAGGGAGATTCATGATTTGATCAGAAAGGCAAACAGGAGGGGATGATGACAAGGCTAGACAGGAACCAGAAATGACACCACTTAACTGGCAATATAAAAGCACAACACGCATAGTTATGTGTAATGAGTGACTGCACCTTATATAATAGGTTTTTACGTTCTTAATGAGGACTATGAATAGACATATATAAAAAGCATAGCATATAACAGCATGTAATTCGTAGTTCTAAACCACATTGTAAACCACTTGACTTGAATTAGCATTCAAAGTAGAATCACACTTGTTTACCATTAGTCAAGTGTATTGCAATTAAGTCCACAATTAGGTAAATTCACAACAATGCAAGCTCACCAATGACCTAATGACACTCCTTGAGGCCATTTGAAGCTAGGTTTATGTTTGTCTGTAGATGCTGTATTCTATTTCAGATCATTACATTAGCCCTGTATGTCATGAGATACTCTGGTCTTGTACCAGGAGAATGTATAATCACGTGATCTCTGTTGAGAGGGTGTTACCAGTCAACAACAATGGCTCCAATACAGTTGCGTGCAATGTCACTATCAATAGGAGAAACCCCATTGAAACTCCAAGAAATCCAATTTCGCATTAATTGAATGAATGTAGAAATAACATGACGGGATCACATAAACAAGAAGGGACTAATTCTTTTAAATAAAACACTTGATTTTGAAATTGAATAAGGAAATGTGCAAGAAATGAAACTACCTGAAATGGAAAGTCATGATTTCAATTAAATCTCCACCAGAACCCCTTTTAAGAATTTTGATTTGTCATATTTCATTCTTTTGATGCTTGACAAGATATTTTGCAATTCTAAAATTTATTATTTTACCCTGATTGCGTTTTGACATTAAACATGAAAACCAATCAAGGCCATTACGACGGCCATTATGAGATAAACCTCTTCAGGGTTGACGACCTGTGAAGGAATTATGATAAACATCTAGAAATTTATTCAGAAATTATACAAATATGTGAATGCAGATTAACTGACCATTTCCCTTCCCTATCCTGAACGTAATTATTATTTCTTAAAAGCGCTGTGTATCATATCCAAAGTATCTTAACGGGATTGACCTTCCATGACCTTTGCGTTGTGAAATGTGAGGGCGTTGATAGCATATTGACCCCAGTTTTGTATCTAGGTCATGGCTGACCTACATATGTCTGTCTGAGTAGGTATATACATACACTTGTGAGTAATGATCACCGGCTTGTGATTGAGTGGAGGACAAGCAAGTGCTGATATCTTACAGTGAGTGCAGCCTGCTCACCACATGTACAGACAGAAACGGCCATAACACACGCCTGTTTACTGCAGATTCTGAACATATCATTGAATTATCTACTTTGACCTAATTGAAGATCTTTATTAGCGTAGTGATATGGTAATATAAGCGGAGTAATATGGCCGATAACGCAGGGTTGTTATACCCTTCACCAGACATGTATTCACCAGGTTGGCGATCTCTCTCATCTCAGGACATCTTTAATAAATATTTAGTCTGAGAAAATGAGTGATTTATTTAAGGCAAGGGGAGATATAAAGATGAAAGAAAGTGTCAGAATGACAGAAAGTCATTAAAGAAGTTCCTGCGGGATGACACAAACCTGAAGCCCTGGCAATGTCCATGTTAGGATCAGTACCCTTGTGGGAACATCTCTTATTGAAGAAAGTCCTCAAGCTGAATCACCATATGATGTACAACTCTGACATTGCCCAACTGTCTCCTGTATCTGGCAAGCTCTATGATGTTAAATGTAGCATTTATATGTATGAGTTATTTGCGATGTTGTATGCACTGAGGGCAGGTTTGATGTGATGGGTATTTACCATGTGTGTGGGGTGATCATCTGCCCTCAGCATAGGGCATGTAGCACCTGGCATCATCTGTTATCTCAGCACCCCCCTCCCCCCCAACCACGCCATCCAACTCCTTGCACAACTCAACTGTGTATAAACAAGTGTCTACAGGGAAAAAACACAAAGAATATTAAGAGTCTTGTGAACTGTAATCTACGGTCTTGTAAGAAGACCCATATGCACACTGAGTCTACTGAGATAAGTTATCTTTATCGCATCCTACATCCACGCCACCTACCGGGACGCATGTCTACTAAATAGTAGTGTGTCCCTCATCTGCAACATTTTGCCAAAAAGAAATGAAAAGAAAAATGATTTTTTTTAAAAAGAAATACATCTCACATTTATATTCTTCAGATATTCTTCAGATGGGTCTGTGGCAATATATGTTATATTAACATTTTCCATGGCTAACCTACATATCGCATAATGTTAGTGCAATGAGGGTTGATATTTTTTAATTGATCTCTTCAAACGATAAGTGTCATTAAGTATAATTACATCTTCTATCATATTACCAGACTTGCATCCTGCTTTTTTCACAGCCGCCAATGTTTTCTGTCATTGTATATGTGGACAGAGCAATAGCAGGCCTATAGGGGAGACCTCCCTGCCAATACTGGCCTACATTGGCAACATAATAGAGCATCAAGGGCCGATTTATCCCGCATATGTAGGCTGAGTGTGCCCCGCATCGGACACACATTCATTTATATCTGCTTTGCACCCTTATCCGCCAACTAATCATAACACTATGGGTCCTCCTGTTGTTAAAACTGAAATATGATTTATTTATCAACATTTTCTCTCTTTATTATTGCACATATGTCTCCTGTTGTTAAAACTGAAATATGATTTATTTATCAACATTTTCTCTCTTTATTATTGCACACATGAAGAGTGTATATAAAGATTTATGTATGAGTGTACGGTTATATTGCTGTATATTGTCAGTCCCCATGATTGCACTAACAGAACAATGCTCCTGTGGTGAGATAGTGACCTGATTTATGATGCCATCACCATTATAGCCAATTTAGAATTCCATGATATGTCTAAATCGTTCAGCAATGCAGCATCATACAAACAATGTCAGAAGCATGGTAGACAGACCCCAATCAGGACATGTAAACGTGAACAGGATAAATTAGTTGTCAAGGAAGGAAGAAATGACTCATCATAGATACGATTATGTGCTGTTATGACTCATCATAGAAAATATTATGTGCTGTTATTACTCATCATAGAAAATATTATGTGCTGTTATGACTCATCGTAGAAAGTATTATGTGCTGTTATGACTCATCACAGATACGATTATGTGCTGTTATGACTCATCATAGAAGGTGTCATGGGCTGCCAGGACTTAACTGAGAAGGAAGAAATATATATATATATATATATATATATATATATATATATATATATATATATATATATATATATATATATATATATATATATATATATATATATATATATAAACAAAGATCGGAGATCTGAATCAATTTCGTAGTGATGAATTATATATAAATCGATGGTTTTCAACTTATTGAATGTTTGGGTCTCCTCTGTATGAAATCTTAGTCTGAGTGGTGGTCGTGTCCGTCACGCCAGCCAGGCCTCCGGTCCAATATGTTGTAATATCTCCCGCCTTATTGAAGTTTAATATTCCAAGACGACTACTGACCACGGGCCGTACGCCACACCAGTTGCTCACTGATGGTCCGAATGTCATAGGTTCGCTTCCCGCCCATGACTGCATTAAATTCACATTACAATTTCTCAAACGAACTGAGGCCCGTGCCGAAAGGGCTAACTTGTTGTCCTTGTTAATATGTGACCGGGTGGGTTGTCATGTCAATGACTTGCGACATGATGACAATTCAGTGAGGCGACACTTAACCTGTTACAAGTAGGTCTCGTCATGACATGACAGAAATACTGGTGAAAGTGACGTAAAACCTCTAGCAAAAACACTTTAAAATAACAAGAAGATTATATATATATATATATATGTTGAAGATATTTGTATATTCACATTATTATATAGCATATTCCTTTGGAACCCAGGTCTCTATGCTGAGATGTAGCTGATCACATAATGTATACCTTGCTCTATGGGGAGACGTCATTGGTCTCGTTGTGATATATGACGCACACTTGGGAGCAGTTGTTTTAAGTAATGTGTTTCTTGCTGTTTTCAATTACCCTGGAGCCAGACTGTGTCCCACATGTTATACTGTTAGCACTTTAGCTGAGGCAGCCCCTGTGCATTCCTTTTAGTGTGCATCTTATACAAAGACATCATCTCTCAATTCCCCCAACACATTAAGACAACCGATATCACAATATTGCTATTCGCACCCAAATATGTATTAAAGCATTCGCCCATGCACCAGTTCAATTGACCATGGGCCACATCAGCTTTGCTCACATTGCATACTGTGATGTTCAGAACGCAGGCAGATTGCCAATCACAATCTTGTTCTCTGTGTACAATAGTTGTTCACTCCCTGTTGTCCACTTCTTGTACTTCCTGTTTTCAATGGGATGAAAAAAAAGATAGCGATTGCTCTCCGGCCTATTGCCGGTCATGCCATGGTGACTATCGGTGAAAGTGGTCAAGCAGTGACACCCAATGATTGCAATGGGACACACCAGTTTTTCTCAAGCAGCATATCACAGGAAAGACTAATCTCTCATTGTTATCATAAATCTTTACTGATTATCTTGGAGGGTAATCCTATTCCTTCATATGTAATGCATGTTGCTTTGATCTTAGAGCAACAGGTATATTATTACTCCAAGCTTTGATATATGATACCAAATTAACATGATGCATATATCATGCAAATTTGATAACACATATTAACACTGAACATCTTTATATTCTCTAGAGTACACTTTTGTCATGCCATTGGTGTCAGACACTCAATTCCCTTATCATGCTTCTATCTGATGTGAGGGTAGCACTTCACTTAACATCAGTATAGTAAACTGCATTGTCTTGCCAAGTGTCTGTATATTTAATATAAAGTGTCTAGCCTTAAGTTACAATCTATTAGATATGTAAATGTTTATACATCATCTTAGAGAATGGTGAGCGGTAGGTCACATATGTGCAGAAGAGATTGGTGATTTATGTAATGGTCCATATCAGATATTTGGGAGTGAATGCCATGCCTTCTATCACAGATATGGACGTCAATGTGTGCCTGGGTGATGAAACATTTCCAGCTGGTCAGGTTTTGTTGTTGGTTGCATGCCCCCTCTAGCTTTTTACCCTGACCCAGGTTTTTTTCCCGTTGATGAAAAACTGTTATTGAGGGAAGAGAAATGTTTTCCTTTTGTTTACTTAATGCACCGTATCTTCAAAATATTCTTAGTGGATTCTGTTTATTTCAAAGTCGTGGAGTTCAAGTTGTTAATATATTAATGATAAATTAGTAATAAGGTAGATTATGTTTCATGGTGTTAAATTGATAAGTTCAGGTCATAAACTTTACCTGGGAGGTTATCAAGAAAATATGTATGTTTACATATCCATACTTCTAATCAGTAATTAATGCTTAACTAGCATGTTCAGAATTGTTATTGCCACTAAAAATGATGTCAAGATAGGAGATATATACAATTAGGTCAAGATAGGAGATATATAAAATGAGGTCAAGATAGGAGACATTTAAAATGAGGTCAGGATAGGAGACATAAAGTGAGGTCAGGATAGGAGACATAAAGTGAGGTCAGGATAGGAGACATAAGGTGAGGTCAGGATAGGAGAAATACAAGATAGGAGAAATGCAAGATTCCAAGAGATATGAAGGTGGTATATACATGGGTTTGCCTTCACTGAATGTGACCAATAGTAACAGGTTACTGAGTGATCAATAGCTGGAGCAGGCAGACTGGCAGGTTGTGTGTCCTGTAATCAGGGCATATCCACAGCCCCATTCCCATCACACTGGGCCCAAGTAGCCACTGATGAGAGGTCTACATACAGCATGACACATAACATAGAATCTCCATCAACCCAACTACAAATCACCTCTACAATAAAATCCTCCATCACTGCTGAGGGCAATTGTGTGAACACTCCGATGTGATCGTACACAGAGACAAAATCACTCAGTTGTGGTCATTACAAAGACTGGACCACTCAGTTGTGATCGTGTACAAAGTCTAAATCACTCAGTTGTGATCGTGCACATAGACTAAATCACTCAGTTGCGATCGTACATATAGACTAAATCACTCAGTTATAATCGTGTACAAAGACTAAATCACTGAGATATGATCATGACAAAGACTAGCTCACCCATTTGTAATCATGTCATATATTGAATCACTCAATTGTGATATCTTATATAATGAATAAAACACTCAATTGTGTCCCTTGATTGCAATAATGACTAAATCCCTCAACTATATATGATCAAACCTACTTCGAATCCGGTTAGCTCATTGGGGAAGAGGTTTGAAATGTCAAGGTCACATGACCTTGATATGCTTCGTTCCAAGTTATTTTTCTAAGTTGCTGATTATCACAAATATGAGACAATCTCTATTTTAAGTATATAGTTGCTTACTGGCATTTACAGAGTAGGGTTTGCTGATCTGATGTTCATACAGAGGTTGTCCCATCTTACAGATTCTCATACAGATTGATTAACAAATCACCTCTAATTTCTCAGTTTGATAATAATCACCCAAACTCACTGTATAAATCTATAAATCTAACTCCTCAATGTGATGTGATGTTTTTCCTACACCATATATAATATCTGCATAATGTCTGTAGGTTCACATGTAGGGAGACAAAGACACACATTTCCCCAGGCATTTATCATTATTTACAACCCAAGCTTCTATATATTTATGACAGATTTACGATACAGTTCTAGATGCATTGTGATGCAGAGTTATGAATCATCGTCGGGGTGGAAATGTTATGTTTTAAGGGTCCGTGTATACGCGCCTTCTGGGGTTTTTATAGCAGAGGGTCTGGTTGGAGTATTTGGAAAACCAACAAAGTAATAGGATGTGATATGGTAGTAAATAGTGTACATATCAAGGTTAATATTTGATGTAGTCTCTCATTATATTCAATTTGATGTAGTCTCTCATTATATTCTGATAAACTTAATTGATAAGGATCTGTCTTCTTGTATCTATATATTTCAATTGAAGAATAACTAAATATTCCCCAAATCAATTAATTATGTGTCAAACGTTTAAAGTGTTGGTTCGTACCATTATAATCGAGGAAAACAAAATCTAAGTTTTGTTACTTTGATTGTCCTTTCTCTTACCAGGCCCAAGCAATGATCATCCTATATTGTTCTTTTAGCAATGCTGTCTATTTTTGTAGTAAATCTCGTGTACAAAAACTCTGTCCGTCAATCGTATCTCCTATGAAATTACCAGGCCGATTGCTTAGTCATTAGTAAGAAGGAGGCTGTAATATCTTTAAGGGACAAATTTACAGAGGGCAAAATTTATTTTCCACGAGAATCCATTTTATTTTCACCCAACCTCTCTCCATGCAAACATCTTCCTCCACATCATACCATATATTGAGTGGTCACACATGTATGTTAAGACAGAAACCGCTGTGCCTGCTAAGAAACTACTGTACCTGCCAAGAAACCAGTGTGCCTGCCAAGAAACCACTGTTTCTGCCAAGAAACCACTGTGTCTGCCAAGAAACCACTGTGACTGCCAAGAAACCACTGTGACTGCCAAGAAACCACTGTGACTGCCAAGAAACCGCTGTGACTGCCAAGAAACCACTGTACCTGCTAAGAAACCGCTGTGACTGCCAATAAACCACTGTACCTGCTAAGAAACCGCTGTGACTGCCAAGAAACCACTGTACCTGCTAAGAAACCACTGTGACTGCCAATAAACCACTGTACCTGCTAAGAAACCGCTGTGACTGCCAATAAACCACTGTACCTGCTAAGAAACCGCTGTGACTGCCAATAAACCACTGTACCTGCTAAGAAACCACTGTGACTGCCAATAAACCACTGTACCTGCTAAGAAACCACTGTGACTGCCAATAAACCACTGTACCTGCTAAGAAACCACTGTGACTGCCAAGAAACCACTGTACCTGCTAAGAAACCACTGTGACTGCCAATAAACCACTGTACCTGCTAAGAAACCGCTGTGACTGCCAAGAAACCACTGTACCTGCTAAGAAACCACTGTGACTGCCAATAAACCACTGTACCTGCTAAGAAACCACTGTACCTGCCAGTAAACCACCGGGTCTGCCAAGAAACTACTGTGCTTGCCAAGGTGCTAGCAAAACATATGCTTGTGGTCATTCTGTATCGATGTAGAGATGTCCGTAAAAAAACTCTTAAAAGACTCCCATTTCTGAGAAGTCTGAAATATTGTAGTCCATATCTTGCTCGTTGTATTATAATGAATTTCCCAAAACCAAGGCTCGGTAAAAGTCAAAAGATTTCAGCCAGGGATATTCGTTTTACCAAGTTTCTCAACAACAACCCCCCCCCCCCCCCCCCCCCCCGAAACTAACGGTCCGCCCCATACAATATTCGGCGTGGCCCTTAATTGTATGAATGCCGTAATCTCCATCTCAGCTTTTGTAAAATATATCAATGGTGGCCACCTCAGATAATTTACAAGGTGGTAAACCCAGACTTGATATATGAAGCTCTTAGATCTGTTTGTGTGCTCTACAAGGAGAGGTGAGTAGTTAATGGATGATGCCACCTGTTATGCCATAAGATGGATGGGGGAGGGGCCCACAGCACACATTGTCCCCTTCCATGTCATTCCCCAGGAATTCTCAACATTCTGGACTTTAGTCTTAATTTTTTGTCTTATTGAACATGATGTAATGACAGATTTGATCTTGGCCTTTTTAATATAGATAATATATATATATGGTAGTAAAGTCTTGCGATTGATCGACACTGTTGATAGTGCACAGCACGCTATTTATATATTTCTTGTAGAGCGATACATATTTGGACACAGAAATAACAACTTTAAGAATGACATGTTGAACACAAGACCACAATTTTACAAAATTTACAGCCAAAATCAACATATGGAAGGAGTCATAAAGCATGATATATGATAAGGGAGGTTTTCTATGTAGTTATTTCAGCTAAATAAGTAGCCCATCGCATGAAGAAACCCCCCAAAACACTGCTCATATAAGATCAATGTACAGCAACATTTAATTTTACACTTCCTTCCATTACTACAAATAAAATGCATAAAGACAGATCTGGTTATAGTAAGCATGTGCAAAATTTAAATATTACACATCTTCTTCGTTATCATTTTCAGCATCCAAATTATCATCATAAATAGTTTTGTCTAATTACTGAAACAAATGTGAGATTTGAACTATAAAATCCAAATAGGAGTGAATTATACACGTGACTTTTACATGTGACAACCAACCAAAAATATCTCATGCACTGGAGAGAATTCAGATTTGCGACGATGATGTTATTTTACTATAATTACCGCCACAAGAGCATCTAGCTCCACATCTTGACTTCTTACTTTCAAAGAGTGTGACATAGTGGATGGAGGTGGATCTCGAGTGTGACAAATTGGATGGAGGTGGACCTGAAGTGTGACATAGTGGATGGAGGTGGACTTCTAGTGTGACAAAGTGGATGGAGGTGGACCTGGAGTGTGACATAGTTGATGGAGGTGGACCTGGAGTGTGACATAGTGGATGGAGGTGGATATGGAGTGTGACATAGTTGATGGAGTTGGACCTGTATAAAGAAATAGTTGATGGAGGTGGATCTGGAGTGTAATAAATTGGATGGAGGTGGATCTGGAGTGTAATAAATTGGATGGAGGTGGATCTGGAGTGTAATAAATTGGATGGAGGTGGATCTGGAGTGTGACATTTTGGATGGAGGTGGACCTGAAGTGTGACATAGTGGATGGAGGTAGATTTCTAGTGTGACAAAGTGGATGAAGGTGTACCTGAAGTGTGACAAAGTGGACGGAGGTGGATATGGAGTGTGACATGGTGGATGGAGGTGGATATGGAGTGTGACATAGGGGATGGAGGTTGACCTGGAGTGTGACATAGTGGATGGAAGTGGGTCTGGAGTGTGACATAGTGGATGGAGATTGACCTGGAGTGTGACATAGTGGATGGAGCTGGACCCGGAGTGTGACATAGTTGATGGAGGTGGACCTGGAGTGTGACATAGTTGATGGAGGTGGGTCTGAAGTGTGACATAGTTGATGGAGGTGGGTCTGGAGTGTGACATAGTGGATGGAGGTGGACCTGGAGTGTGACATGGTGGATGGAGGTGGGTCTAGAGTGTCCAGACACCCTCACGATAGAGCTTGTGCAGAGTGTGACATAGTGTGGAGATGCTGAGTGCTGATACAGGCTACACCAGTCCACCACTAACAGCTTGCACTCATCATGGGCTACACATCAACCAAGACAAGCTTTTTAACATGGGCTTGTAAAGTCTTATTGGGAGAGATGTGGACAAATTGGACCGATACCCCCACCCTCTCCATCACATCCCACACATCCTTATTGGTTAGAAAGTATACACATCACACCAGGCCTCCTCCAGTGGTACCATTATACATGAAGCTTTCTTATATTGTGTTACACATGAACACATATTCAGATTTAAGTTGCATTGTTGTGTATTGTTTATGAAGATCTATATATAGGATGATAAATGCTACATCCCTTTATTGGCTTACTCTGGAAATATTATGTAGTTTGAGACTCTAGATAGTCCCTAGCGTGCTGGAGGGTGACGTTTGTATCATTTCTACTGATATATGACAAGAGTCTATGATGCCTGAGGGGAAAAAATGGCCACAAAGATCACAATATTGGGAACCATATATAAATGCCATACCATAAAGAAAACATATTCTCGATTCCCTGAGTCTTCCCAAGAATTCCAACCTTTTTATGTGCAACAGTCACAAATATAGAGTTTGAAAGTAATCAATATGATACAACCAAATATTGGACTCTTTTTTGAAGAGTGACAGTGGATATTAATTATGAATTAACACATTTTCATGATAGCGCAAACCATGGCCATTGATGTTTAGTTATGGAGCCCCTAGTAGGGGTGAGAAACAGCTTAAAATATTTTTATCAACCTGGAATCGAATCCAGGCCACTAACATGACAGATAGAAGTATTTCCAACTGAATCTGGTCCGTCCCATTAGGGAATGAAGGTTCTTGAAAGTCTGAGAAAAAAAACGTTTAAAAACCTTTTGTGAGAATTTCAAATCATAGCTTTAAAGTTACCAATTTAAATACAAATTCGATAAATCGTCACTTTGGGCCGAACAATAAAACAACAAAATGTGAATGTTATATGCTAAACATCACATTATTGATACTGAAATATGTATAGGTTTTAAGCAATGAAAATTGCAATCAACGTGCTCATTTCATTTTAGTTCAATAAAGTTTTCATAAAAATTGTTCATGCTATTTGAGATATTGCATGAACGTTGCAAGATTGAGGGAAAAACAAATCACAGCATAACCGCTGTCTTAATAGCCTTTAGATGGACTGCAAACATTACAGAATATAATTTCATACTCAGCCGGCTGACATCAAGATTTTTGCTGACAGCAATTTCATTCAAAATTAACATTGACAGATATATATATATATATATATATATATATATATATATATATATATATATATATATATATATATATATATATATATATATATATATATATATATATATGGTGGACATTTTCATGATTAAGATTTGATCTCTTTGTTTATTAGTTTTAATGGTGTTTTTAACACTTAAAGAGTGATTGAGGATCTTTATTACGACTTAACACATATAGATGATAGCACAAACCATGGCTATTAATAATTATTTATGGAGTTCTGTTCATTCCAACCTGGACCCGAACCCCCATCACCAGCATGACAGTCAGAGGTCTTACCATTTGAGTCTCATCCCATGAGGAGCGAAGGCCGGCCAAAATAAAATCATATCGGAAACATAGAAAAAGATTAAATGAAATTTCAATTTACCAAATAAAAACTTTCAATTATAAGTAAAAACATGTTATATCGTCATGAGGATGTCATATATCAAACATCACCATATTACTATCATTATCTAAACTGAAAATTCTTTTAATAATTCTTTTAATAATGAAAACTGTTACTTATCAACGTATCACTTTCAATCTAATTCAATAAAGTTGGAATTTAATTAAAATTGTTATCTTATTGACAACATATACATTGCAAGATTGATTAGAAAACAAGTTATAACATATACCTCTTGATAAATGGACTGCAATCATTACAGAATATAATTCATGTACATTAATCATCAACTAATATGATCTGACATTAAAACCTTTGCTGACAGCAAGTTTATTGACATAAATCATTTATAGTTATGATTGATGACATAAACTCCCTGTATTGCTTGAAGGAGTAATGTAACAACAGAGATTTAGGTCTTTCTCATGGCAGACTACCTTTTATTTTCCTGGTCAAAAAGTACTGACAGGATCTAACAGTGTGCACACAAAATATGCGAAAATTCTCTTAGCTTTATTGATCTTGTTAACATCCCTTCTGAATGAAAAGGCCCTTGAATAATATTCAGGTTTCCATTAACTGGGAACAAATGTCACATACTCCACCATAAGCGGCTATTTTCTTGCCTCTTCTCATAAACTTTCTAGTTGTAGTTCTCTCCTGCACTCTGTAGACTTGACATAAACCTTCCCTTGGCAGAGTGGCATGTTCGTGACTAACCTCTCCCAACTTACCACAGCTCGCTCCATTCATTAAGGTCCTGACATACTGCCACTACATGGACAGCCTCGTTTTCAATTAACCCTGCTGCAGTCAAGGTTTACTTATCACAGTTTACAGTAATTAATAGGATTGCATGATATCTCAGAGTATCCATTGAGGTGATGGATCGCGACCAGGTTCTGAAAAGCAAAACAGATAAGAATTTAGAAAAATACACATTGTATCTTTAATACCAGATATATTAATATAGTGTTATTATCCGTTGTGAACTAATAAAAAGAATTGAGTGTAGCATAATGATCTGAATGTACAGTAGCAACTTTTAGGCAATGTCAAGTCTGACACAATGCCCTACGCTCTTCAAAGTTTGGTTGGGGTCTTTCTTTTGTATCATTTCAGAGACATGACACCCATAAATACCTTTGCATACCAGTTGTAATTAAAACAAAAAACCCAAACTCATTAGTGTATTTCAACAGTTTGGATCATATGTCTGCAATGCTGATAATAAATGAGAATGTACATCCATTATCAATGTTCACTTTAATGGGACATCGTGTTCTTGTTCTTGATACGTTATCCTGTTTGGACTGACACGAACATTGTAGCTGCTTTCTTTGAAGGGAGGAAATTGCAGCAGCAACAGCATCAAATAGATTCCATCAAATGTCACTGCTATGTCTGTTGTAAAGTTATAGCCGGATACAGTTTTTACCAGTATACCCGTCTTAACCAGCACCCCAGTATAACCATCTGCAACCAGTGCTTATTAAAAAAAAGTACCAGACTGCCAGGAGTCCCGCACCACAGTTTACACGAAGTACTCATGTTTGCAGGCCAAAAACTAACTCAGAATATTTATCTGACAAAATATTCATATCAGTGCTAAAAAGAAAATACATTGATCTACGGCCTGTCACAAAAGAAACTTACAAAAGAGAGTAATAGTCGTACAATTGCTTGTCTTGTTCTTTTCATTGGTTTGATCTCAGAATAAATGAAAGCTAATACATAATTCTACTCTAGGCACCCTTTGAGCAGGCAGCATAACCACAGGGGAGCCATGTGTCTAATCATATCTCAGGTCCTGGCTATGACTCTCACAAAGTGACTTATATCACTGCTTGCTTGATATAAGTCTATGTCTGAGAGCTGTATCATAGTTTTAAATCCAAAGTTTATTGAATATAATTATACAAAGCACGTTATGCAAAGAAAATAAGGTAGTAAATTCAAGCAAAATTAATTGTAGCAAACAAGCTTTTTACATATTTAATGCATCTTTGGACAGGAAATATGCTTAATCCTTCTATTAATAAAGCATACTGTCCCCAGTACCCAGGAAATACTTAAAATGGATAATCAATCTTGAGACGTCTTCCAGACCCCAAGGTCCATTGCAGAAACGCTGGGCCCATTCGATTGGTCTGAATGTTATATTTATAAGATACTTGTTTGTCGATATTTTGTATCTGTGATGACGTCCCGGGACTGAACAATCTTTTGATCACATTTTGTTGGACGGACTGTGATATCGGTAATATCTTGTTTTGTCACTCTGTCTCCGTGTCTATTGTCAGTATGACTATAATGTCTAGTAGGTTTTGCTGTATTCTGCGGTGTTTTTGTCACTCCTTTCCAGACTGGCTGGCCTCCCAGGGATAAACAGCACAGTGTCTGATGTCATCGTGATTGTGATGTCAGTTATGATGTCCACTACTTCCGCTACAGTCCTAGTAGCAGGACTGACTGCCATGTGCAGGGTATGCTCGCCTCCCAGGGGTGGACTGTAGGCGGCCTTAAGTGTCCTATTGTCACTGTGCCCCCTGACATTCTCCATACTCTTTTTATTTAGTATTCCAGGGCACGATCTTCAACACAGAAGAGAATCATCAAAATGTCGTCTGCTATTTAATAGCGATGTCGTCTGCTTTCAAGCTGATCACGTGGCTGGAAAGATGTGAACAGAGGATAACATAGTCCCAGCGGAGGAATCTATGTGGATGGGCGTCAATTGGGCCCTAGCACCAGCCTTATCACTAAGCTTTAGTCAAGTTTAATCCGCCACATCCGGGCGACTCTCAAAGAAGTTAGATGTATGCATTCAAGAAGTAGCAAACCGCATGGCCAGCACTGGGGAAGAAGATTATTCGCGCTTGATAGAAAATAGCAGTGAGAATAACCTGATTTACAGGGAAGCAATCAAGCTTTCTGAAAATGGAGAAACTAAAAAGCTCTCATACATCATTAGATGGTAAACTTAAGTGCCATTGAGATCTTATTTGAGTTGTAAATGCAAATCATGTTAGTCCATATTGTTTTCCACCAACATTCCTGACGAGGAAGCAAATAAGTGTATTGATCACTTTCTAATAACCAGAAGGGTAATAAAAAAGAAATAAACTTAAATATTCTGCGCAAAGCTTGAATATGTAACCACTTTAGCTCATATAAACATAAAATCAAGCTGTGAATTACTATAGAAATCCCTCATGCAAAAGTAGAAGTACGCCTCCAATAGCAGTATACAACTAAAATGAATTTGCAAAAGATCTACAGCTTCCTTTTTGTAGAAAAATCAATTAGTGGAAATCATTTATAAAATAAATTACACGCTTTTTATGCCTTAACAGATTGGTGCTCATGCATGTGTGTTCAGATTGTTTCTGTTGTCAGGGGATGTGAGAAGTATTAAGCATGACATTCTTGTCACAGTAAATTGTGCCTCCCTGCAGACATAACGTCAGTTATATTTATCAGCGCTGTCGCAGGTGTTATTGGTATAGACAGCTAGTGGAAAGGGCTACCTTATGCTAAACGACAAAACTATCATAGGCATTGAACCAACCAAACCATTCAATATATAACCTGGAAAAGGTAACATTTTGATCCATGATGATATGATTATATAGTTTTTCACAGTAGGTAGGCATAAGAGATTCTCAGGGGGAAAAACCTCAAAGTCAGTCATGTCCGGAAAGGAAAAAGGTTTTGGGATTTCTATAAAAAATAAGGCCTTATTGGGAGACATACAGTATCAAAGTGATACTAGGTCAGAACATTATTTAATCTATGGTATAAGTCTAAGTTAGCGTGAAATGTTTAAGACGATTTATACAAGTTTGACCTATTATTAGTTGGTTGATCACAATCCTGGTCTGTGAAAGCCTCTGACTTAATGATTTATCACAATGTTGAGGCATCTTGATCTATGAAAGCCTCTCATTTGCTTACCGATAACAATATTGATATTTTTATAGATATACAAACATAGTTATATATGCACCGCATACCCATCTCAAACATCAAAATATTGCCAAGCAAATTAAAAATGAACTCTCTAAACAAATTCTCAAAGATCACACTTAAACAATCAATAGAAATGCGTTGGGTGCACTTGTTTTATTTTCTTAATCTCAATTTTGATGTGTGCGTGCTTTAATATGAATACTGTGTCAAACAGCCTGGAATCAGAATACATTACAATAAACTGATCATTTATATTATGATTAATGGGTTGTATATTACATTTATTCATAAAACTAAAATATGTGAATAAAGACGTTAAGAAGTAAAAAGGCTCTTTCACAGGAGGACAAAATGCGGAATTCCACAAAACGTTTATGGTAGGCCCGGATGGTAGGATCTTTCTGAAGCTTGGAAAGAAGCAAGGTTTGACACACAGCACAAAGCTTTGTGGGCAGCCTTAAGTCTCGCTGATGTCTTGCCCAAGTCTCGCTTTGTATTCTCGTCTTCTCCGTCACCAATTACTCTTCCGCTCACACAATCACAACTCAACAAACAATTGGTGACGCATGACCAGCCTGCTACTTTTTCCTTGCTCACACAAATCAAACAGACCACCAATCTCAATACTCACATTAATATAATATTAGATATAATACATATTATACATACATCTTTATGATTGTTACCCACAGTCACGCTTCCAAATCATATCTGAGGTGAAAGGTTGATTTCATCAAGATCTCACATACCATATATGGCGGTGTCCAGCATTGCAATGCCGGGCTGCAGTCAGCAACAGATGGCAGACAGTTAGGCCACAGTGGTCTGGTGTCAACGGTCACCGGGGAGGCAGTCACAAGACTAATATACCTGCTGATGCAATTTGTACACAACAATGGCAGACATTCTACAGAGATCTACTCACTGACTTGTAGAGACATTGAAAGATGGCTTCACACAAAACATCCTCATTGACGGTGACAGTTCACGTGTAAAATATTATCCGTATAGAAATATATGACAAAACTAAAGGCTCACAGTAAGGACATGCTACTTTCTGTAAATCCATAATATTAAGATTTTCAAAATTATGGAAATGGTGAACAGAGTAGGAGGCGTTCACCAAAATCAGAAGAGAGCAACTTCCTCGAAGGTCATCTCCCTCAAGGAGCAATGGACCAATATGATAATCCTGGAAATGGACCAGAAGAATCAAAGGGAAAAAAAAGGGGGGGGATTTGCCATTCCAGATGTTAAAGGGAAATGGACCGGAAGTATCAAAGGAAACAGGGGGGATTGACTCTTCCAGATTGCATAGGGAAATGGCATGGAAAATTGGACCAGAAAAACCTAACATTAGATACAGTACGAATTTACCAGATCCAGGCACACAAAGAACCTGAGGTGATTTCCTCTGAGTATGACGACCAGTACACATATTTGACCTCTCTAGTTTACATGAGGCCTGAGGTCATTTTAAGGGAACATTTGCCAGACCAAATGACCTACAGCCTGGGGTCACTATTCATGCAATGTGTATTGTTGTGGATTATAGAATATAGAAACTATTTGCCTTGTTGCCATGCACTGTTGTGGAAACATAACAATGACACGTAAAAGACATTTCAAATGTAATGATTGATTTTCACACCAACAAAACACAGCCTAAAATCGTTTCCGCATACAAAACCCAAACCGGAGAAATTAATTTCATTTTATTCAAATCACAATAAGGGAATGAAAACTAGAATTTGTGGACTATGTGACAATGTAGAAACCCATATGGAAGTATTCATTACTTAATCTTGGGATGAGAGAGAGATGCTGTGGTTTAAGTCTGGTGCCATTAAGAGGCATCACGTGTATTGAGATGAAGGCAGGCTACCTGTATCCTCACAGCATCCTCCGCGGAGACAGTCGGGCCTGCCCTATGATCTATCAGAATTAGGCAGAGTGGAGGAGCGACCTCCTGGAATTAACTGTTATAACCCTATTCCATACAGTTCAGTACCCTATGCGATGCGCAGGCCCAAAGGAATATCAATCATTTTCCTTGATACCTTACTTTCCCTCCAACTGGCGATTACTTAGCCTTAATTTATCCTATTTATAAACTTACAAGGTCAAAAGGTGTTTAGCTAAATCTCGTGAAATTTAGCTTTACTTGAGCTTCACCAGGAACGCCTAAAGTCTTTATGTATTCCTAGCTTCATGAATTGTAAATGTGCTATGATATCAATTGACATGACAATAAAACAGAAAATCTAGTGTTAACTGCATATGGATCACAAATATTTGGTGAAATCTCATTTTTAGTGTGTTGAGCTTCATATCGTGCATATTCCACTCCTAATATTTCATCACATATTTCAACACCCTGATCTCCTAGACGAGCGTGAAGTTCATTTGAAATTTGAAATTTGATATATGATGTTCGCAGCAAGTGTCACACTGATATTCGCAGTTATCTATTAGTTGTTACATCATGAATATTTCAGATTTGTTTCTTGCTAAATATCTAATACACAATTCAGTCATATGGTTGAGAGAAAAACATTACTATCACTTTCACATATAACATCCATATCTCTCAACTTACTTTGTTGGGCTTTTAAAATAAGAACATATATATCAGAAAATCTTGTTTGGTATCAAAACTGGTATATATATATATATATATATATATTTGTATATATATATATATATATATATTTGTATATATATATATATATATATATATATATATATATATATATATATATATATATATATATATATATATATATATATATATATATATATATATATATATATATATATATATATATATATATATATATATATGCACAGATGATGTAATATCTCGGGTATTTTGAAGAATAAGTCATGGTGATGTAATATTCATGATATTTTGAAGAAAAGCGCTGTGTACATTACATTTTATGTGCATAGATTTTTGTCAGATACTGGAAAAATATTACATACAGAAAAAAAAAATGTTGTTCTTATCTTAACATTGTAAATAGACAGAGATAATTACACTTTCCTTTGTTCTTGGGTTAAGGCAGCATTGTTAATGGCAGCCTTGTTAATGGCAGCCTTGTTAATGTCAGCATTGTTAATGGCAGCCTTGTTAATGGCAGCATCGCTAATTAATGGCAGCATTGTGCTTGCAGGGGAGGAAGGCAGTATATTCCGCAGCTTGTTCTCACGGGAGGCAAACCACAGGTTATCGGGCATCGTGGCCAAACAGCTGACCAACTCCTCCGTGGAGCACTGCTCAGAACTCTGCGTCAAGGAAACAGACTTCCAGGTACATGCACACCTTATTATATTGTTAAAAAAGTTGTAAATGTCAAAATGTCTTGTGCAGATTTGTGTCAAATACAAGAAATCATTGGATTCTGACAATTTTTGTCTCTAAGAAAGATGGACATTCGACATTTTACAAAGAAACCATTTTTTGCATAAAAAATAGATTTGTATTATAGCAGTTTCATGAGTTATACGCTTCTGCTTTATTCCATAGACATGGTTAAGATGGAATAAATTATATTTTTCCCTCTCATATATTTCTGGTGATGGTGTTAAGATGTAATATTGGGCTGTCTTTTCAGTGCAAATCATTTGACTTTGACAACAAGCACAAGGCCTGTTTATTGTTCTCTGTATCAGTAGATGACCCGGATGTCAATTTAATTGCCACTGATGGCAGAGACCATTATAAAAGTAAGAAACATATTATTGTATAGGGGCATATATTTATTAAGATGTGACAGTTATTTACCATTTGATATAAAAAAATCATCTCCTTAATATAATTTATTTTATATGGGATAATAAGAAAAATATCTCTTATAACGTGCATTTGTCGATTAGATGTAAATGGATAAATGACTTTGTTTATACACATTTCTTTCTCTGCACATTAAGGAATGCATCCCACAATCTGTACGCATGTAATGACCTTAATTTAATCCCAGTTATATACAATTATAAAACATTTTGTGTCTTAAAATTGACATACATGTTAGTGGTTTGAGAAATTCATGGCGGCATGTCAGAACCAACATTATGGGAAATTGGTATCCTGGCTTTCAACCTAATATGAAATAATTAATCAGTTTTTGACATTTTTGTTCCAGCACTTTATTCTAAATTATTTCACCGTCTTCCCAATCACATGTTGACGACGAGTCATAATCGCAGGATTGATGACGTATCCGTGGAGGAGTGCGCGCGCAGGTGCATCCTCGAGGCGTTCTTCAAGTGTCGGGGATTTGACTTTGAGCTGACGGGGAAGACGTGCTGGCTGACGGAGCTCACGCCGGAGAGGGTCGCCGGGGTCAGTGTCATGAGTGGATGGGACTACTATGAGAGAACCCCAGGTAAACACACGTCATACTAACAATACAACAATCAAACAATCCTGAACTGAGGAGCTAACCCTGTCTTAACCCTTACAAAAAGTATCAAATGTGCAATCTACATAGATTTATCCAGAGATATTTAAACATGTATTAAATGTCTTTGATTTATCTCGTCAGTGGGTGTGTTATTTGATGTCATATTTCCCCTCCTTGCTAAATAGCTAACAACTTATAAAAGTAGAAAGACTTGACTACTTACGAAATGTTCAGTAAATTACCTATATAATACAGACTACCTATGTAATGCAGACAACCTATATAATACAGACTACCTATAGAATGCAGACTAACTGTAATGCAGACTACCTATGCAATGCAGACTACCTATAGAATGCAGACTACCTATAGAATGCAGACTACCTATAGAGTACAGACTAATTGTAATGCAGATTACCTATATAATGCAGACTACCTGTATAATACAGACTACCTATATAATGCTGACTTCCTAGATAATACAGACTACCTATATAATGCAGACTACCTATATAAAGCAGACTACCTATATAATACAGACTACCTATGTAATGCAGACTACCTATAGAATGCAGACTACCTATAGAATGCAGACTACCTATAGAATGCAGACTACCTATAGAGTACAGACTAATTGTAATGCAGATTACCTATATAATGCAGACTACCTGTATAATACAGACTACCTATATAATGCTGACTTCCTAGATAATACAGACTACCTATATAATGCAGACTACCTATATAAAGCAGACTACCTATATAATACAGACTACCTATGTAATGCAGACTACCTATAGAATGCAGACTACCTATAGAATGCAGACTACCTATGTAATGCAGACTACCTATATAATGCAGACTACCTATATAATGCAGACTACCTATACAATGCAGATTACCTATATAAAGCAGACTACCTATAGGATGCAGACTACCTATATAATACAGACTACCTATGTAATAAATGCAGACTATCTATACAATGCAGACTACTTATAGAATGCAGACTACCTATATAATGCAGACTACCTATGTTATACAGACTACCTATATAATACAGACTACCTATAGGATGCAGACTACCTATATAATACAGACTACCTATGTAATTAATGCAGACTACTTATAGAATGCAGACTACTTATAGAATGCAGACTACCTATATAATGCAGACTACCTATGTAATGCAGACTACCTATATAATACAGACTACCTATATAATGCAGACTACCTATGTAATGCAGACTACCTATAGAATGCAGACTACCTATGTAATGCAGACTACCTATAGAATGCAGACTACCTATAGAATGCAGACTACCTATAGAATGCAGACTACCTATAGAATGCAGACTACCTATATAATGCAGACTACCTATATAATACAGACTACCTATATAATGCAGACTACCTATATAATGCAGACTACCTATATAATGCAGACTACCTATATAAAGCAGACTAACTGTAATACAGACTACCTATATAATGCAGACTACCTATATAATACAGACTACCTATATAATACAGACTACCTATGTAATGCAGACTACCTATAGAATGCAGACTACCTATAGAATGCAGACTACCTATAGAATGCAGACTACTTATAGAATGCAGACTACCTATAGAATGCAGACTACCTATGTAATGCAGACTACCTATAGAATGCAGACTACCTATGTAATGCAGACTACCTATAGAATGCAGACTACCTATAGAATGCAGACTACCTATAGAATGCAGACTACCTATATAATGCAGACTACCTATATAATGCAGACTACCTATATAATGCAGACTACCTATATAATGCAGACTACCTATACAATGCAGATTACCTATATAAAGCAGACTACCTATAGGATGCAGACTACCTATATAATACAGACTACCTATGTAATTAATGCAGACTATCTATACAATGCAGACTACTTATAGAATGCAGACTACCTATATAATGCAGACTACCTATGTTATACAGACTACCTATATAATACAGACTACCTATAGGATGCAGACTACCTATATAATACAGACTACCTATGTAATTAATGCAGACTACTTATAGAATGCAGACTACTTATAGAATGCAGACTACCTATATAATGCAGACTACCTATGTAATGCAGACTACCTATATAATACAGACTACCTATATAATGCAGACTACCTATAGAATGCAGACTACTTATAGAATGCAGACTACCTATATAATGCAGACTACCTATGTAATGCAGACTACCTATATAATGCAGACTACCTATATAATGCAGACTACCTATAGAATGCAGACTACCGATAGGATGCAGACTACCTATATAATACAGACTACCTATGTAATTAATGCAGACTACCTATACAATGCAGACTACTTTTAGAATGCAGACTACCTATATAATGCAGACTACCTATGTAATGCAGACTACCTATATAATGCAGACTACCTATATAATGCAGACTACCTATATAATGCAGACTACCTATACAATGCAGACTACCTATACAATGCAGACTACCTATACAATGCAGACTACTTATAGAATGCAGACTACCTATATAATGCAGACTACCTATGTAATGCAGACTACCTATATAATGCAGACTACCTATATAATGCAGACTACCTATATAATGCAGACTACCTATATAATGCAGACTACCTATACAATGCAGACTACTTATAGAATGCAGACTACCTATATAATGCAGACTACCTATATAAAGCAGACTACCTATACAATGCAGACTACCTATATAATGCAGACTACCTATACAATGCAGACTACTTATAGAATGCAGACTACCTATACAATGCAGACTACCTATATAATGCAGACTACCTATACAATGCAGACTACTTATAGAATGCAGACTACCTATACAATGCAGACTACCTATACAATGCAGACTACCTATATAATGCAGACTACCTATACAATGCAGACTACTTATAGAATGCAGACTACCTATATAATGCAGACTACCTATGTAATGCAGACTACCTATATAATGCAGACTACCTATATAATGCAGACTACCTATATAATGCAGACTACCTATACAATGCAGACTACCTATACAATGCAGACTACCTATACAATGCAGACTACTTATAGAATGCAGACTACCTATATAATGCAGACTACCTATGTAATGCAGACTACCTATATAATGCAGACTACCTATATAATGCAGACTACCTATATAATGCAGACTACCTATATAATGCAGACTACCTATACAATGCAGACTACTTATAGAATGCAGACTACCTATATAATGCAGACTACCTATGTAATGCAGACTACCTATATAATGCAGACTACCTATATAATGCAGACTACCTATATAATGCAGACTACCTATACAATGCAGACTACCTATATAATGCAGACTACCTATACAATGCAGACTACTTATAGAATGCAGACTACCTATATAATGCAGACTACCTATGTAATGCAGACTACCTATATAATGCAGACTACCTATATAATGCAGACTACCTATATAATGCAGACTACCTATATAATGCAGACTACCTATACAATGCAGACTACTTATAGAATGCAGACTACCTATATAATGCAGACTACCTATATAAAGCAGACTACCTATAGAATGCAGACTACCTATAGAGTACAGACTAATTGTAATGCAGATTACCTATATAATGCAGACTACCTGTATAATACAGACTACCTATATAATGCTGACTTCCTAGATAATACAGACTACCTATATAATGCAGACTACCTATTTAAAGCAGACTACCTATAGAATGCAGACTACCTATGTAATGCAGACTACCTATATAATACAGACTACCTATAGAGTACAGACTAATTGTAATGCAGATTACCTATATAATGTAGACTACCTGTATAATACAGACTACCTATGTAATGCAGACAACCTTTGTAACGCCAACCTTTATATGGCAAAGTGCTGGCAGAGTAGATGCTAGTTACTTTTATGTAATACAGAACAGAACACTCACTAGAAGTCACTTATATTTTACTCCAGAGCATAAAATATTGAACTTCCAGTATCATGCAGTGCAGGAGACTTTATATCTATATAATGTAGGGTAGGGTAGTCACTACCTATGTTACATATATAGAGCAGAAGACGCTGACTATGTTTACCTATCTCATACAATAGACAAGAGTAATTTGATAGAAAGTTAAACCAGGACAATTATTCCACAGCATGTAATCATGTTCTTGTTGAAGACTCTCTCAGAATATAAATAGAATGTTAAATCATTCATCACAGGTTTTAAGACAAATGTACATCTCCTCGTAAAGCCCAGGTAGACAAATAATATGGATGAGTACGACCTGTTCGTGACAATCATTCAAAGTAACTTGCTGCTTTCTCTGGCTTCTATATAGCAAAGCGCTGCTAGAATGCTATCCATCATGTCATCAAAGCCCCCAATACTTCTTCTTGCTATGATTAACCCACCAATTATTCAAACAGAAAGAGACTTTCTATTGACAAGGAAATTCTAATGTATCCAATTTCTTTAAATGTAAGATTTATTGAATGGCTTGTGAAAGGCTAATTTTGTTCTGTAAAAGATGTTAGTTTCATTCAAATTGTGAATTCCCAAGTATGATTATTTCATGAAGAGAGTGCAAACCTTATTTTTCCTGAGCTGATGGTTATGTTCTATAATTTAACACCACTAAGCCACCCTCCGTGCACCACAAATCCACCCTCCATGCACCACAAAGCCACCCTCCGTGCACCACAAAGCCTCCCTCCATGCACCATAAATCCACCCTCCATGCACCACAAAGCCACCCTCCGTGCACCACAAAGCGCCACTCCATGCACCACAAAGCCACCCTCCATGCACCACAAAGCGCCACTCCATGCACCACAAAGCCACCCTCCATGCACCACAAAGCCACCCTCCATGCACCACAAAGCCACCCTCCATGCACCACAAAGCCACCCTCCATGCACCACAAAACAACCCTCCATGCACCACAAAGCCACCCTCCGTGCACCACAAAGCCTCCCTCCATGCACCATAAATCCACCCTCCATGCACCACAAATCCACCCTCCATGCACCACAAAGCCACCCTCCATGCACCACAAAGCCACCCTCCGTGCACCACAAAGCGCCACTCCATGCACCACAAAGCCACCCTCCATGCACCACAAAGCCACCCTCCATGCACCACAAAGCCACCCTCCATGCACCACAAAGCCACCCTCCATGCACCACAAAACAACCCTCCATGCACCACAAAGCCACCCTCCGTGCACCACAAAGCCTCCCTCCATGCACCATAAATCCACCCTCCATGCACCACAAATCCACCCTCCATGCACCACAAAGCCACCCTCCGTGCACCACAAAGCGCCACTCCATGCACCACAAAGCCACCCTCCATGCACCACAAAGCCACCCTCCATGCACCACAAAGCCACCCTCCGTGCACCACAAAGCGCCACTCCATGCACCACAAAGCCACCCTCCATGCACCACAAAGCCACCCTCCATGCACCACAAAGCCACCCTCCATGCACCACAAAGCCACCCTCCATGCACCACAAAGCCACCCTCCATGCACCACAAAGCCACCCTCCGTGCACCACAAAGCCTCCCTCCATGCACCATAAATCCACCCTCCATGCACCACAAATCCACCCTCCATGCACCACAAAGCCACCCTCCATGCACCACAAAGCCACCCTCCATGCACCACAAAGCCACCCTCCATGCATCACAAAGCCACCCTCCATGCACCACAAAGCCACCCTCCATGCACCACAAAACAACCCTCCATGCACCACAAAGCCACCCTCCGTGCACCACAAAGCCTCCCTCCATGCACCATAAATCCACCCTCCATGCACCACAAATCCACCCTCCATGCACCACAAAGCCACCCTCCATGCACCACAAAGCCACCCTCCGTGCACCACAAAGCGCCACTCCATGCACCACAAAGCCACCCTCCATGCACCACAAAGCCACCCTCCATGCACCACAAAGCCACCCTCCATGCACCACAAAGCCACCCTCCATGCACCACAAAGCCACCCTCCATGCACCACAAAGCCACCCTCCATGCACCACAAAACAACCCTCCATGCACCACAAAGCCACCCTCCGTGCACCACAAAGCCTCCCTCCATGCACCATAAATCCACCCTCCATGCACCACAAATCCACCCTCCATGCACCACAAAGCCACCCTCCGTGCACCACAAAGCGCCACTCCATGCACCACAAAGCCACCCTCCATGCACCACAAAGCCACCCTCCATGCACCACAAAGCCACCCTCCGTGCACCACAAAGCGCCACTCCATGCACCACAAAGCCACCCTCCATGCACCACAAAGCCACCCTCCATGCACCACAAAGCCACCCTCCATGCACCACAAAGCCACCCTCCATGCACCACAAAGCCACCCTCCATGCACCACAAAGCCACCCTCCGTGCACCACAAAGCCTCCCTCCATGCACCATAAATCCACCCTCCATGCACCACAAATCCACCCTCCATGCACCACAAAGCCACCCTCCGTGCACCACAAAGCGCCACTCCATGCACCACAAAGCCACCCTCCATGCACCACAAAGCCACCCTCCATGCACCACAAAGCCACCCTCCATGCACCACAAAGCCACCCTCCATGCACCACAAAGCCACCCTCCATGCACCACAAAGGCACCCTCCATGCACCACAAAGCCACCCTCCATTCACCACAAAGCCACCCTCCATGCAACATAAAACCATCCTTCATGCACCACTAAGCCACCCTCCATGCACCACAAAGTCACCCTCCATGCACCACTAATATAAACCACACTCCATGTACCACAAGTTACCACCCATGCATCTCTCAGCCACACTCCATGCACCACTAGTCCACACTCCTTGCACCACTGAGCAACCCTCCGTGCACCTAGCCTTCCAGAACAATTTCCAGAATCAGTAGCAAGTGATAAAATCAGTCGCAGATAAAGATTTGCAAGCAAAACCAATAAATGTGCATGAATGTTTTGAAAGTATCACTTTAGAGGAGTGTCAATTTTATATTGATTTCATAATCATCATGGGAAATTCTGTCTTTGGAGAAATTGAAAATGGTGCAAGCTGGATAGACATGTGTCTTGTGCAATGTTCTCTCCACACTGAGATCTTCAGTCATATTAAGATTTCAATATTTTTTTGCAGTTGTGTATTAAAATCATTTAATAGGAAACCATGCAAAAATATGGCATCACAAAAACGTCCCACACACTATTTCTTACAAATCTTCATCTCCATTGCAGTAATATTTCACTGGTGTAAATTCATATTGCAACAGTGTCTCTTGCTATTTGATATACTCTCTGCATTTCAGGAATCAAATGCTCAAATAAAAAATAAAAAAAAAAGTTTTATGGCTTTTTAAAGAAATCTGGTAAATAGGTAACAGCGTCATGATATCTTCAATTGGCATAATTGATGATGTTTTAGTAGTCTTCAGGAATAATATTTTTACAATGTGATTTCTCTATACCAGAGGGGCCCCTAGATCGGTTTGTGAACTATGGTTATGGTCACATGCGTCAACTCAGAGGAGATCCAGTTTACTTGAAAAATGTGATGGGAGTATCATTAGATTCCTGTGCCACAATGTGCCTTGCTGAGCAGTCGTTCCACTGTATCAGGTGAGTATCTCTGAGCAGTCCTTCCTTCCACTGTGTCAGGTGAGTATCTCTGAGCAGTCCTTCCTTCCACTGTGTCAGGTGAGTATCTCTGAGCAGTCCTTTCTTCCACTGTATCAGGTGAGTATCTCTGAGCAGTCCTTCCTTCCACTGTATCAGGTGAGTATCTCTGAGCAGTCCTTCCTTCCACCATGTCAGGTGAGTATCTCTGAGCAGTCCTTCCACTGTGTCAGGTGAGTATCTCTGAGCAGTCCTTCCTTCCACTGTATCAGGTGAGTATATCTGAGCAGTCCTTCCACTGTGTCAGGTGAGTATCTCTGAGCAGTCCTTCCTTCCACTGTGTCAGGTGAGTATCTCTGAGCAGTCCTTCCTTCCACTGTATCAGGTGAGTATCTCTGAGCAGTCCTTCCTTCCACTGTATCAGGTGAGTATCTCTGAGCAGTCCTTCCTTCCACTGTATCAGGTGAGTATCTCTGAGCAGTCCTTCCTTCCACTGTATCAGGTGAGTATCTCTGAGCAGTCCTTCCTTCCACTGTATCAGGTGAGTATCTCTGAGCAGTCCTTCCTTCCACCATGTCAGGTGAGTATCTCTGAGCAGTCCTTCCTTCCACTGTATCAGGTGAGTATCTCTGAGCAGTCCTTCCTTCCACCATGTCAGGTGAGTATCTCTGAGCAGTCTTTCCTTCCACTGTATCAGGTGAGTATCTCTGAGCAGTCCTTCCTTCCACTGTGTCAGGTGAACATCTCTGAGCAGTCCTTCCTTCCACCATGTCAGGTTAGTATCTCTGAGCAGTCCTTCCTTCCACTGTATCAGGTGAGTATCTCTGAGCAGTCCTTCCTTCCACTGTATCAGGTGAGTATCTCTGAGCAGTCCTTCCTTCCACTGTATCAGGTGAGTATCTCTGAGCAGTCCTTCCTTCCACTGTATCAGGTGAGTATCTCTGAGCAGTCCTTCCTTCCACCATGTCAGGTGAGTATCTCTGAGCAGTCCTTCCTTCCACTGTATCAGGTGAGTATCTCTGAGCATTCCTTCCTTCCACCATGTCAGGTGAGTATCTCTGAGCAGTCTTTCCTTCCACTGTATCAGGTGAGTATCTCTGAGCAGTCCTTCCTTCCACTGTGTCAGGTGAACATCTCTGAGCAGTCCTTCCTTCCACCATGTCAGGTGAGTATCTCTGAGCAGTCCTTCCTTCCACTGTATCAGGTGAGTATCTCTGAGCAGTCCTTCCTTCCACTGTATCAGGTGAGTATCTCTGAGCAGTCCTTCCTTCCACTGTATCAGGTGAGTATCTCTGAGCAGTCCTTCCACCATGTCAGGTGAGTATCTCTGAGCAGTCCTTCCTTCCACTGTGTCAGGTGAGTATCTCTGAGCAGTCCTTCCTTCCACTGTGTCAGGTGAGTATCTCTGAGCAGTCCTTCCTTCCACTATGTCAGGTGAGTATCTCTGAGCAGTCCTCCCTTCCACTGTGTCAGGTGAGTATCTCTGAGCAGTCCTTCCTTCCACCATGTCAGGTGAGTATCTCTGAGCAGTCCTTCCTTCCACTGTATCAGGTGAACATCTCTGAGCAGTCCTTCCTTCCACTGTATCAGGTGAGTATCTCTGAGCAGTCCTTCCTTCCACTGTATCAGGTGAGTATCTCTGAGCAGTCCTTCCTTCCACTATGTCAGGTGAGTATCTCTGAGCAGTCCTTCCTTCCACCATGTCAGGTGAGTATCTCTGAGCAGTCCTTCCTTCCACTATGTCAGGTGAGTATCTCTGAGCAGTCCTTCCTTCCACTGTATCAGGAGAGTATCTCTGAGCAGTCCTTCCTTCCACTGTATCAGGTGAGTATCTCTGAGCAGTCGTTCCACTATATCAGGTGAGTATCTCTGAGCAGTCTCTCTTCCATCAGGTTAATATCTCTGTACCACTATGTGCCTTGCTGAGCAATCTGGCCAGTGTACTAGCTCAGTATAATATATCTTGAAATTCTTTATTGATTACATATTGATCATAAGAAAACTTGTTATTTTTTTGTTTTATTGTGTTTCAGCTTTGATTACTTCTTCTCTAGTCAGGATATAAGCAAGACTGTATGTTACCTCAGCAAGTACACGGCAGCCCATGTGTACGGCCTGGATGCCAGCTATGACCGCAGAACTATGCACTTTGAGAGGAAAGGTAATTATAATGATACAATTTATAAAGATAACAATGGTAATTATAATATACAGAAAATAAAGGTAACACCAGTAATTATAATATACATATATTAAAGGCAACAGTAGTAATTATAATGATACAGATAATAAAGGCAATAGTAGTAATTATAATGATACAGTTGATTAAGTACTGATACCAGACTTTGTGTACAATTTTATTTCCAAATGTAGTTTGTAATTGAGACCACTTTTGTCTGACATGATGAAATTCAGGTGAAGTTATTGGATAACCAAACAGAGAACGTCGGATAAATCAAAATGATAAAATATAAAGGAAATAACTAGAAATTAACTTCCTGTATAAATCAGAGATGTGTGGCCTTTCTTTCCACAGAGAAGTACTTGACATATTTCTATGCCACCCCATACGCTGTTGTCCTCGGCAACAATCATAAGACATATACACGTGTCACCCCCAACAGGTGTGCTCGCATGTGTCTGGAGGAGGAGGGCTTCGTCTGCAGGTCGTTTGATTATAAGGTACAAATATATTCTGTATATTGTTTGCTCTAGATTTCCTTATCTTTTAATAGTAAACATTATAATTATAATCGTAATATAATCATAATCTTGTATATGTGGGGCATTAAAAAAAATATATATATACACATATATATGTGGGGCATAGGCTTAGAAAATAATTGTTATTGTTCAGTTGATTAGAGTATGTAGCAGGAAGGCAAGAAAGCATTAATTGAGACGGACAGTATAATTATAGTACGAGTTAGATGTAGAAGGAAATACTTGTAATTGTAACATCAGACAATTCTTTGCAGATAGAAGATGGCACCTGTTTACTTAGTTCCAAGACCGGAAGTGATGTGGGAGGTCTCTACAACCAGGGACTCAGGGAGGTCCACCATTTTGAGATGAAACCAATACTGGGTATGCACTCTTGCATCAACTGCACACTTCAGTATGTTTGCTCATGTAATAACAAGAAAGTCTTTTAAAAAAAGAAAGAATTTGTATGCAATTTCCTTTTTGAAAATGATATTTATATTTCTCCATCCTCTAAATATCTACGCGCCTAAATCTCTCCAAATGTTGTCTGCTGAAGATGCGTTTGATTATGAAAATCTAATCCAGAACCCCCAAAAAAACACTGCTACTCTTCAAAAGAGGTGTGGAGCAGGTGATCTTTGTTTCTGAGCGGATTTGTGAACTGCTGAAAGAAAGAAATGTGCACAGTTTGGAGCGCCACCATCCCAAACTCGCTACACTAGAGTACAAATCAAATGCATCACAGAATGACATCTACACAGAAATTTCTAACCTATATGCACCAGCTCTCATTGTCTCTGATCACTATATATGCAATTTGTGATAATACAGTCTATATCATTACATATATTTATTATTGCTCTAAAAGTTGAACACAAAAAATGGCCACCAATGGCACCATTGTATCCAGCAAGGATAACAGTGTTACTGAAATGGATATTAGAATAACTAGCTATAAATGCAGAGTAGAGAGAAATAGCAATTGAGTTACTAGCATTGATAGTTATTAGTTTGGTAGGGACTGTGATTGTTGTAGATCATCCTTGGGATCCTTGCTTTTTTCTTCATTACTAGCATTGATAGTTTAGTAGCTAGAACTGACACTAGGTTAAGTAGCTTTGGTAGCCAAGTAGGTAGAAATAACAATAGAGACATTGGCTATGGTAGCAGAGGAGCTTGCAATAATGACAGAGTTGCTAACTGTGGTAGCAGAGTTGTTAACTGTGATGGCATGAGTAATGGTTGCATGAAATGACACCAGAATAACTGGCTATGGTAGCAGTGTAAGTGTCAAAAACAATTTCTACTGCCTATGCTATGGTAGCACAACCTCTGATGATATATAAAAAGAAATGTCACCGGAAAAGCTAGCAATGACAGCTGTTAGCAATGGCGTTATGATAGTGGTCAAGGGTCCATTACAGAGAAGCTAGAAGTGACGCAAGATCAAAGGTAATACTCTCAAAAGTAAGAGTAACAAGTCTAATCTGCAATATTTTACAAAATAACTATTTCATGATTGATGAACAGGGGACATAATTTTGTGACTTCTCACACAAATCCTACAGACATCTTATTATAGCATCATTGATCAGTCACTCCGCTGTTCTGGAATATGGATCTGCAGTTCCCCACTGACAATGCAGTAAAACATATCTGTCTGATCAGCACCCTGATATTTTGCAGGGTGCAGCAATATAGGGGCATTGATATAATAGAACGCTTCAGTGTATTCTTGTGTCCTTGTATTTTCTAAAGGCCATGGGATGTGGCGCAGTTGGTTAGAGTGCCAGCTTATTAGCACCAGTTCCTCTGTGGTGATCCAAAGGTCGTGGGTTCGAACCCCGGCCATGCCGAGATTGAGCTCATGATACAATTTCCCATATGAGCTGAGGTCTGTGCCTAAAGGGTTAACCCGTTGTCCTTGTAAATCTGTGACCGGATGGGTTGTCATATCAAGGACCTGCGACATGACAATTCAGTGAGGCAGCACTATGTCTGCTACAAGTAGGTCTCATCACGAAATGACTGAAATACTGTTGAAAGTGATTCAAAACCCCAAACAAACAAACAAACAAAATCTATTTTCTTAGGTGCATCTGCTTGTGGCGGTTGACAGAATAAGACATATCTATCCTACACTGTGTTCTAACACGATCTGATCATTGCCGTCTCCTGGCTCCTCCCTCGGGCTGCATTTGTTCTCAGCTTTGATTTACACTCTACGTGTGTACTCCGTGCGGCTCCGGTTTGATCTTATTTGCTGTGAAACAAGCTTGTCCACACTGGCTCACAGATTCCATTTGTATTATTGTGACTTGGGAAACATTTGCGACCTGTGTTATTTGACAGACCAAGGCTTTCTAATGTTCCTTGAAAGTATCAATACAAATGTTGCAGCCATCTGTCTCTCTTATAAAGTGGTCCAGGTGGCACTCGCTGCCATTTGTACTCTAATTGTTCACATTTAATTGATTGGTATGAAGTCCCCGGATAAAAACACACTAGACTTGGTAATTAAATTACTCACAAAAACTCACTATGCTTAATTAAAAGGTGTGTTATGTTTACTTATGAAGCACATTTAGGTAGTAACCGACTCTCAGGAATTTCCTGCAGGTTGCATGCTGGGAGAATACATAAATAAGTTCTTAATTTAATATAGAGCCACAATTGTATAAGAAACAAATAAAACGAGTTGACTTGTTTTGGAAGCGGTCACAGACGTGATGTTTTTCAGCGTGGGGGAAAGGATCAGCCATGAGGCTGTGCCACTAATCTCGCTAATCCATGGGCGGTGGTGTCTTAATCCCTCCAGCAGTGGCTCATTAGGCAGTGTAAGATAGATAGATGCCCGGCAGAATGGATCAAGTTGAGTGAAAAGATAAAGATGGTTGGTTGCGTCTCCGACCAGCCACAACCAGATCCGCCGAGGACATTGCGGCCATTGATCCCTGATAGCAGTCACCGCATCCACCCAGTCAATAATACACACAAACTTTCTATTTTCTAACAGTCAGGTCACCAGCTGCCTCTTGCACCAAACATATCGCTTCCTGCTATTTTTATAGTCTCGCATCAAATAGCACCATACAGCTCAATGTTTGATAGGATATAAATCTTTAAAATCTCTCCACTCTGTTACAAATCATAGTAGATATTATACTTGCAAAATGTCTTCTCTTGCAAGTAATGTGAATTTGTTCCTTATAAAATTGTCCTTTTTCACATAAAATTCATCATTGATCCAAATTCTACAATGTTTTTGAATGCCATTTGGATATTTTTGTTTTAACATAATAAAAAGGTCCATAATTATGTGTAATATTAATTGAAAAAATATACCTAAGTGTTATCAGATTCAGAATGTCATCTTTAGTCTCTGTGATTGTGAATTAATGCAGTTGTATTTCCAGATATTTTACTCACATGCAATGTAACGTGAGTCTGTGGAATGGTGAAGTTGACCGGCTTGACCGGTCACATGACTGACAATAAAAAAATGTTCACCAATGATAAAAGTCAGACCTTTTGTTAGGCTCTTCATATTTGGTATGAATATACAGCCTGGCATATTCTAACAAAATCTACATCATGCTTGAGTAAACAATTCACACATGGATGAACACTCAAGATGTTGTGTTTGAGGGAACATGCCACACATGAATGAGAACTCAGTGTATGATTTAGCAATACATGTCAGTCCTATCAACACATGGCTTGCGATATTGTTAAATATTCTTATTTGATATATTGAATGATATGATTGTAGATTGTGGCGGGAATTTGACTCATAATGAGGGAAGTTTTGCATCGCCCAACTGGCCCAGGAACTATGCCCACCATGAGTACTGCATGTGGACAATCACAGTTCAACTCCACAAGGTAGGTGTAATGTCTCCGGTATGCTAGTGTCCCAGGTAGGCATGATATCTCAGGTTGGTGGAATGTCTCCGGTATGCTAGTGTCCCAGGTAGGCATGAGATCTCAGGTTGGTGTAATGTCTCCGGTATGCTAGTGTCCCAGGTAGGCATGATATCTCGGGTTGGTGTAATGTCTCCGGTATGCTAGTGTCCCAGGTAGGCATGATATCTCAGGTTGGTGTAATGTCTCCGGTATGCTAGTGTCCCAGGTAGGCATGATATCTCGGGTTGGTGTAATGTCTCCGGTATGCTAGTGTCCCAGGTAGGCATGATATCTCAGGTTGGTGTAATGTCTCCGGTATGCTAGTGTCCCAGGTAGGCATGATATCTCAGGTTGGTGTAATGTCTCCGGTATGCTAGTGTCCCAGGGTAGGCATGATATCTCAGGTTGGTGTAATGTCTCCGGTATGCTAGTGTCCCAGGTAGGCATGATATCTCAGGTTGGTGTAATGTCTCCGGTATGCTAGTGTCCAAGGGTAGGCATGATATCTCAGGTAGGTGTAATGTCTCCGGTATGCTAGTGTCCCAGGGTAGGCATGATATCTCAGGTTGGTGTAATGTCTCCGGTATGCTAGTGTCCAAGGGTAGGCATGATATCTTAGGTTGGTGTAATGTCTCCGGTATGCTAGTGTCCCAGGTAGGCATGATATCTCAGGTTGGTGTAATGTCTCCGGTATGCTAGTGTCCCAGGTAGGCATGATATCTCAGGTTGGTGTAATGTCTCCGGTATGCTAGTGTCCCAGGTAGGCATGATATCTCGGGTTGGTGTAATGTCTCCGGTATGCTAGTGTCCCAGGTAGGCATGATATCTCAGGTTGGTGTAATGTCTCCGGTATGCTAGTGTCCCAGGTAGGCATGATATCTCAGGTTGGTGTAATGTCTCCGGTATGCTAGTGTCCCAGGGTAGGCATGATATCTCAGGTTGGTGTAATGTCTCCGGTATGCTAGTGTCCCAGGTAGGCATGATATCTCAGGTTGGTGTAATGTCTCCGGTATGCTAGTGTCCCAGGTAGGCATGATATCTCAGGTTGGTCCTTATTAGGCACAAATTATCCATGATCAACAGAATATGTTTCTAATCTATGATCTCAGAAAATGTGATATTTGTTATCTGTGATCTCAGGAAATGTTACATCTGTTATCTGTGATCTCAGTAAATGTGACATCTGTTATCTGTGATCTCAGTAAATGTGACATCTGTTATCTGTGATCTCAGAAAATGTGATATCTGATCTCAGAAAACTGTATATTTCTCATCTATGACCCGGAAACCAAGTTTAATATTTTTGAGATCAGAAAACCCAATATCTCTTCCTTTATCTATAAATCTCTTTTTTTCTTGTAATGCTGCAGGTGATAGAGTTAAAATTCACTCATCTGGATCTTGGACTGCAGTATCATAATCCCTGCAGCGAGAGGGAGGATCGCTTGGTGATCTCTGAGAGGACTCAGTATAACGATGATTCTTTCTGTGTCCTCCCCAACACCAAGAACTACGTGACCCGCTCGCACCAGGCTAAGGTCATGTTCATCTCCAACGCCGACACAGACGGCCAGGGATTCAGGGTGTTCTATGAAGCAGGTAAACTCACTCAAGACAATCGTGTATTTGTACATATTAACACAACCTAACCACCATCAGGGAATAGGTGTGATGATTCACTCCCATTTACAGAGCCATGGCACCACACAGAACATGGGCACAATGTAAAAAAAAGTGTCAATTAAGGTTAGGTAAAGGTCTTTTAAAGAGTCAGATGACTATCTTGGCGGAGATGTCATGAGCATGTAGAATTATTGTCCTTAAACACATGCGTGTGATATATGTATATATATATATATATATATATATATATATATCTATATATATATATATATATATATATATATATATATATATATATATATATATATATATATATATATATATATATATATATATATATATATATATATATATATATATATATATATATATATATATATATATTTATATATATATATGGCGGCGCAATGTTGCTATGGCACTGCGTCATGTGGCGCAAAATGGGAGCAAACTGGCGGGAATTACTACACACAACTCATCCTACACTCAGTTTTCTCTCTGTTGGTAATGTCATTTGTTGTTTGTCTGGCATGGTACCTAAACATCAGACAAAAATAACATTGAACAGCTTCAGAACATCCTCAAAACCTGCAAACTTGCAAAAACAACAACTAACAACTTTTGTGTCCAAAAAATCAATACCTTTAAGACTAATCTGATTATTCATAAACCTTTTCTTCTTAGATATTCAAAATCAAACATGGATATATTGTAGTGTGTGAATGAAATATTCAAATATTGTGAGCATGTAACTTTTAATTTGACAGATTTGAGTTTATAGAAAATGCAATGTTGTTTTATTACTTTTTTGTGTCGTATGATGTAAGCAAGTCTTGAAAAGATTACTGATTAGATCCCTGCATAATGAGGTGAAAGCATGTTTATCATAGAAATAATATTGTAACATTTACATTTGACAAAAAGGAATATTTAGAGTTTTGATATACAATGTATTAATACATGTGTTTTTGTCCAATAATACTTGTGACTATTTTGTTATCCAATGTAACCACATTTCCACCAGTTTTACACGAGACGGAGGTAGGACACGTACTGATACGCATATATGTACATTTAGTAGATGATCTTCCAGCATGATAACTGAGTGTGACTGCAGCTTTATTGTTACCCAATAACTTGTCTTGTCAATTGTTTTTTGTTTTGTTTTTAAGCTATGATGACTACGTCAGTATAGCTTCTGTAGTGATGAGGGAATTTTCTGTCATTCTGTCCATCAAATTTGAAACTACTGGGTGGAGTTTTTAGCAATTAGGGGGAAAGGTGTTGCATTTTCAGGAACCAATTCTATCTACTTTCCATTCGGCTCAGATCTTTTTCCATTTTGTTATTATTTTGTTTCTACAAAATTCTAATGGTAAGGCTGCCATTTTGAATAACATAACAAATATTAGCCAGCGAGAATCGAGATAACAAGTTGGGGCCAAATTTAATTTATAACAAGTATTCTGATTGGTCAAAATTATAATCTGCACAAGTCTGTTCTTGAAAAGGATTGGAATGATCATTTAAGAAGCAATTTCGAGAAAATGTTCACAAACATTACAAAAAAGCAATGATCAGCATAGCTCTAAGGCCTTTGGCCTTTGTAGATTTCAAATTCAGTGATCTGAGGAGTGCTTATGTTTCTTATATATATATATCATTACCGTATTAAATGCTTTAAGATTTCCAGAAGAATAATAACAGTATTGATATATATATATATATATATATATTTATATATTCTGTATCTTAGTGCAATAAAAACACCCAATTTCAGTGGCCACTATAGTCCCTGAATTGTGTGAATACATAAAAAACGCTTTAACTCCCTGTCAAAACTTGTAAGACAATTTTCCCAATAGTATCTAAATGTTCATTTACCATGAAAATTCCAAACATCTTTTTTAAACTGTTTGAAGAATCTGAAATAAAAATATGACATTTTACTGATATTTTCTGCATAATTCAGCCTCTGAAGAATCACTACAAGTGATGAAATGTGTCAGGCATTTTTAACATTTATCAAAACGTTTTTCTCTGCTACTGAGACCTATCCAACAACTTGTAAACCAATCAAAGAATATGTAAAATTGTGAGATCATTTCTTGAGAGGGAGATTATGTCTACATTATATTATAGAGATATAGAGAACAGCCTGACTCTACAGTCTCAAGGAAAGTCTTCTCCATGGTCACTTCTGAAAGATTTTCAATGAGACTATTTTGCTTTGTAGATATCAATACGCATGCCACTGCTGGTTGAAGCCATCCTGTGCGATCGTCCAGGACAAATTCTTGTTTATTTTGAACACAAAGATGTGGACTTGAGGGAGGAAAGTCCACAAGCTGATTGAGTTTTCCTGAAACTTTCCACTTGTGATGGCTTTATGCTTGTGATGATTATAGCCGGAGTTTTCTTTCTGTTTACTTTATTGATAAAGCGTTTTGTGTATATTGCAGTATGGCCATGTGACGTCTTGCTGACGGCTGCCCCGGGAGAGTTTGCTTCCCCGGCCTGGCCAGACAACTATCCTCCCAACACGCGGTGCTCCTGGCGTCTGACCGCGCCGCCACATATGCGCGTGCGTGTGTACTTCACCAAATTTGAGTTGGAAAAGCACACGCTTGGGCATTGCAATGATAACTATGACCATGTGGTCATCCTTGATGGTGGCACGGTCAGCGCGCCCAGGATCGGCCTCTACTGCGGCAACAGCCAGCCGTTCACCGTCCGCTCGTCCGGACGTGATATGTTCGTCCAGTTCAAGTCCGACGCCGTCATGGTGAGACCAGGTTTTCATGCCCGGTTCGACTTTGAGACGCAGAATGGCACCACCATGGATACATCATCCAAACTGGGGGAGGAGTTTATACCTCTTGATACTGACTCCAAGGGCGCTTTTGTTGGGGAACCAGGTGTTGGCAAACGCTTACAAGGTTTGTAATCCCTTGATCTCAAAGTTATTTGTTTTACAGATTTACACTGTATCTTATAGGTCCAAGAATCATGTTTCAGTTTTGTAGTCATTTGTGAGTTGGATAGTATATGACCTTGCATGCATTAAATGTGCTGACGTCAGTTTTGTGTCACTCACAAACCATTAAGTTGATAATACATTTGCATTGCAAACAGACCCATGACAAAATTTGTTTATTTTCACAGAAGAGGACGTGTCAGATGAGGGAAGTGACCATCACTATAAGACAACCATGTGGGCAGTGATCACCACCCTACTGCTGCTGCTGGTCATAGCAGGGGTGGTCATATATATACTGTGGCAGAGACATAGGTAAGTTACCCTCCTCCTGCTGGTCATAGCAGGGGTGGTCATATATATACTGTGGCAGAAACATAGGTAAGTTACCCTCCTGGTCATAGCAGGGGTGGTCATATATATATACTGTGGCAGAGACATAGGTAAATTACCCTCCTCCTGTTGGTCATAGCAGGGGTGGTCATATATATATATATATATACTGTGGCAGAGACATAGGTAAGTTACCCTCCTCCTGTTGGTCATAGCAGGGGTGGTCATATATATATACTGTGGCAGAGACATAGGTAAGTTACCCTCCTCCAGCTGGTCATAGCAGGGGTGGTCATATATATACTGTGGCAGAGACATAAGTAAGTTACCCTCCTCCTGCTGGTCATAGCAGGGGTGGTCATATATATACTGTGGCAGAGACATAAGTAAGTTACCCTCCTCCTGGTCATAACAGGGGTGGTTATATATATACTGTGGCAGAGACATAGGTAAGTTACCCTCTGTGTTCCAGTGGTCATATCAGGGATGGTTATGGATATATGGATACTATTGAACTCATATAAGTAAGTTATCACCTTGGTCATAACGATTATCTGATGAATTATTATAAAATCAGCAGACAACAATGAGATTACTACCGGTACCACTTATTAAAACTGCAATATGATTGTTTGGAATTGACAGAAGAGGAAAACAATGGTCGCATTCATGGAGAAAATTAACAAATGTCATTTGATCATTTCTTTGTTATTTTATTTGATTTGCATTATTGACATTAGTTTTATTGATTTGTTTTGTTTTATTTTTGAGAATGGATTTCTTATTTCTTTCTATTACATTTGATTTAATAATCTTATTTTTTTCTCGACGCCTGCCTGCCAGGGCTATATTTGCTTGCGATTTCAGGGGATGGTTGGGAAGACAGAGGGAAGAAGTTCATGAAGATTTCTCTCCAGAGGAAGTTCCTTTACAACAAAATCAAGCAGTGTGCTCTGCCAAACCTAAGTGAGTCAAAATATAATGATTAGAAGTTTATCACACTGAAAAATGTTCACGAGAAATTTGCAATATTTAAAATACATATTAAAAAACATTGCAATTAAACTGCTTGAAATTATCTTTTAACTTAATGTATTGCAGCAACATTTATCGTACTGAAAAATATTCATGAGATAGTGATTAAAATTTGCATATTTGAAATACATATTAAAAAAATTGCAATTAAACTGCTTGAAATTATCTTTTAATTTAATGTATTGCAGCAACGAGTGTTTACATGGGAATGAGATAGATCTGACTGCAGGGGGCGCCACAGCAAAGGACACTGCATACACAAACTTACTGTACGGCGAGGTGGCGAGCAACAAATACAACATGACCAAAAATATCAACCTTGATACCAAGTGATGAACAGTCTCGCAATCTGGATTCCTAATGATATTCTAAAAACTGTTGCTTAATTCCTAGTTCATGTTGGAGAATTTGAACATGAAATTTGGACATGAAAGGAATGGGCTGAGCAGCATTTTAATGGATAATAGAGGAGAAATCTTCAAATTATGTGGAGTACAATGAAGATTAACTTCAAATATATCAAGACATTCAAATGCTGAGCTAAATATCAACATGGAATCCAAGTTCTTAGCAGTACAGTGGAATGTGAACTTTTTTTGACTGAATATACATTTGTAAAAGCTTTCAAGTTTTGTAAGAGCGCTGTGCATAACTACTAGTTGCCAAGCAACGCCCATTGTGACTATGTCAGATGCTAAATAGACTATAAGTATCATGAGGAGTCAGACTCGTAGCAATGAGCAGTGACCTATGTGGAGAGGCGCAGAGGAAAGATTATAATTGAATGAGTTGCAAATAGCATGCAAACAAGTTCAAACTTCTGGTGTGGTCAACCTGATGTCAAGGCAGGTTAATATATAGATAATCTAGGCCCTGAGCTTAGATGCCTCGGTCCTATATCAAACACCAGGAAGCAAGATGTGAACTGTGCCATAATATCCACAATGCTTCAATAAATGAGTGTTTATAATATGTTGCTTTTATCTGCATTATTATTTAGCACAACCCTAGACTGCCGGATGTATAAGTGTTGGCCTCTCGCTGGATCGGAAGGCCCATATTTATGCTCGCTAATTTGCATATTTGTTTTGCTGGGCAGAATCTGAGAGTTGGACAAACAGGAAGTGGGACAGACATCACCAGATGAGAGGAACGAAGCCATTCCTAGTACAACAGCGTAGTGACTGTATTGGGCCAATGAATATATGTACCCATAATTCATGAATATCTCCTCTCATGACTTCTTCATATTATTCATGGCATCAATATCCTATACAGTTCTGAGTATTTAAAGTCTGTATATGAACTTGGGGGCGTGATTAAATATTGATAAACTGTATCATTATATGTGAAGTTTTCTTACAAAAAGCACCTAAGAAGCATGTATTTGTTGTATGATTTTCTTTGTTTGGGATATGAGGATTCAGACAGAATGACATGAGTAAAGAAAGAGCTAAGGAGATGCATAATTTCCCATTACACATTCAAAATATTGGCATCAGTTCAGGTATATGTTATGTTAAAATTTACAAGAGAAATGATATGCAGATTTGTGTGCAGTGAAAAAACTTTTAACTACAAGAGTATCAGATAATAAGCATCTGCATTGGGAATATATATACATATGATATATAAAATAAAAGATCACCAAATGATCCTGTTGATTAAAATCTTTATTGATTACCAACCTTTAATTTGTAATCATTTTGTTGTCCCCGCCTAATGAGAAATTAACAGCAGGCAATTAGGAGGTATGATATAAGACATCGGATGTGCTAAATTATAACTTGATATATAAGTAGTGGAGTTTACAGACAACTGATGCATCTAGACACTTAGATGTTAAAGTAAAAGACATCTGCTGTGCTAAAATGTACGTTTTGCACCTTGGTGGGTGGCGGAGTTTGCAGATATCTGATGTACCAGTGGGGGTGGCAGGGTGGAGAGAGGGGGGTTGGAGAGAGGGGGGGTTGATGATACAATATACAGACATGCCCCATATGGTGGAAGCATCACCTTTTAGGCAAATAAATGGCTTTAGAAACATGCTGATGGGAATTTAGTCCCCTGGTACGACATCAGGTGTTACTTTAAGATCAGAAAATTTTAAAGTTTGTTCTTCTGCAAACTCCCCCATCTTGCCATATTAGTGCTGAGAGATATACTGACAAATGCAAAGCCGGTGAAAAACAAACAATTAGATTGGAACAATCCTGCAGTTGAGGTGATGCTCATTAATAATTAAAGAGACGCAATAACGAAAGCAAAACTCACTCTGGTGGGAAAATGAAATTTCTAAATTAATATTAATATTATTTTGCATTGCAAAATTCTCTCATTTATGGTATAAATGACAGTTTGGAATGTGGTAAGCTACAAATTAGCGAGCTGACTGAGCTCAAGCATAAAAATAAATCCCAAATCTTTAATTTCACTGTGGTACAAAGAAAGTTTACTGGGTGCAGTTTAAACGACAAGTGTTAACTTGATAGATCTTGGGCAGTTGATGTAGCTTCAAGCCACGTGCATATAGTTTAATGTTAGACTTGATTCTGTAGTGACCATCGGTATGGACCCATCAGTGTGGGGCAGGTCAATATGTCTACATGCATTATCTTCTATTCTATTACTCCCGAGTGAAAAACAGCTTTGTGGATGAGATGCGGTTATGAAATATAAAACTAAATGTTAATTTACTTTTGATAACGTTGTTTGGAAGAGCAACAGTTGAGTGCATTTTTATATTTTACAAAATTCAATGAAAGCATAGTTTTGTTTATTATTTTCCCCGAGCACATCATATTAATGCCGGTACCCAACAAACCCCAATTTAGTCCAAATATTTGTCTCTCAATTAGTCCCACCTTAAATTAAAGAGTACATTTCTTTCTAATTTTGTTTTTTTGTTTCTTGCATCATACACCATGCATTGCAAACAGATCTTTTAAATCAGTTTGAGATACAGAGGGCACTGCTATCTCTCCCCTCTGATAATTGGTTGATATTAACTCTTTGCTTGTAACTAACTCTGTAAGAATTAACAAGAAATACAAAAAAGATCAAAATCTTAAATTCTGGGTTAAGGCATAATACATGATTAAGAGATATTTCAGAAACATAATTTGTTTCACTTGTTATGCATTGAGGCAAGGTGGTTGTGTGAGCAGATGTTGACCTGCCCCTGACTGGTGCCATTAGCTAAGATATACTGTTTCCATTGAGAGGCTTGCTCCTCTGGTTTATTGTCACTCGCATTGCAAGCCTTCACAGGCAACTCTTTGTGATTTGTCTGCATTTTATAAATAAAATATCAAGCCAACTAGAGCAGTTGATTTATTTCAAACGTGTGACTTAAAAAAAAAACAGATGTAGATTTGGTATAATCTAAGGTGATATAAAGGAAATTGTAGTGAAGAATCCGAGGGAACCGGGGCCGTGGTCTCCCGAGGCTCGCAGATTCCTACTAAAACAAGATGGATAAGCGGGCAAACATAGTGTGACATGAATTGTGTCTACATTCTCTGTGCAGTCACATTACTTCCTAATGTCTCCGCCTGTATTTGTCGCGATAATTGTGCCTCCCCTGTGGATCATAATTAACCCAAACTGCGGAATTTCCCATTTTTGCTGAGAAGAATGAGAAGTTATAAAATATGTAAAAACCTCTGAGAAGTTTGTTCAACTTTGCTGTATTCACCATTAGATGGTTTTAGCATGATAAACAGAGCCTGCAATTAAATTGTAATGCTAATATTACTGTTGCAGTAGCAGATTTAATTTGATTTATCAGGCTGCAGCATCTCGGCGGCCTTATCTGAGGTTAGATTATGCTAAATACCATCAGCATTGCCTTTATATAAAGTGAGCACAACCCATAAAGACTGCTAGATATGTCCGCGTGGATGAGCACAGAACACCATGCCCAGACCAGGCGGGCCTTCCACTGCATACCACCCACTGCAACTTTAAGGCTATTAAGGCCACACCAAAGTAATTCTCGTGCACATCTCCCCTTCATTTCCAAAATGGGAAAAAAAGCCTTTGTATATTTTGAGCTTCAATATTGCAATGCATGTACTGTTTTTCCTAAAAATATCTTTTTACATATTAAAAAATACAGATCTATGTGAAGTTTTAACATTTTGTCATCGGTGCCCATATTTATCAGCACTTTCATTTGTTCTTTACTAAATTCTGAATTCATTTTTGGATTTCCTGACTAAAAGATGTGCTGAACATTCCTTATAAGTACAATTATTTCTATTATTTACCAAACTTTGCAGAACAAAAAAGAAATAATAATGCAGCTAAAATAATGTCCAATATTGTTCAAAATATAGCCTGTTGACTCCATCACCACCTCATTGCTTTCAATAGAATTCTAAAACTGGGGCTATATCTGGATTAACAGAATGAGGCATTGAATGTTCCAGGTCTTCAATGAATGTAAAAAATAATTCACTATGACCAATTGTTTTTCTTATCCTTAAAAAAAAAAAAGAATTCATTTTCTGACAATACTACATTTTGTCTATAGTTGAGAAATCCAACCAGCGGAGAGAAAATGAAGTTTGATGAACAGACATAATGACAGAAAATTCCCCTCCCCTAACTGCACAGGTCAGCAAAGTCAGCACAGCCAAAAACTGAAGGGTCAGCCATGTGATATAAGGACATGACACCATGAAGGGAATCCATTTATCAGGATACCTTGATGTGAGGACAAGGAATGGGAGGGTAGGTCTGTCATGGAAGAGTCTATCTTATTTATCCTTCAAGCCCCATCCTCTCTCCCCTGCAGCTAAACATGGACTGGGCATGCCAATCATTTGATCTGAACACCACCTCTATTCCACTATTGTAAAATCCCAGCTTTATCCCAGTATTGTAAAATCACAGCCCTATCCCAGTATTGTAAAATCACAGCTCTACCCCAGTATTGTAAAATCACAGCTCTATCCCAGTATTGTAAAATCACAGCTCTACCCCAGTATTGTAAAATCACAGCTCTACCCCAGAATTGTTTAATCACAGATCTACCCCAGTATTGTAAAATCACAGCTCTACCCCAGTATTGTGAAATCACAGCTCTATCCCAGTATTGTAAAATAACAGCTCTATCCCAGTATTGTAAAATAACAGTTCTATTCCAGTATTGTAAAATCACAGCTCTACCCCAGTATTTCAACAAAGTGAATTGCTATATACCTGCAATAATAATGTAATACCAACTGCATAAGGGTCCAATCTTTAATAGGTTTATTAAAAAGATGTCCATTTACAAATTTATCACAGACATTTGTAGTTTATTAGATGTATCTAGTTTAAGCAAGTTTATCATGTTTATACTCTGTTTTGATGTCATCATGGATTCAACATAACTACAAGAATACAATGGACTTTGTCATCCATACTGGCATTATCACTTCCAAGTATGTAAACAATTGCCTTTCTAATTTTCTACCAAAATATATCCTACCTCAAATATAAATTGTACTGTGCAGAAACTTTGTACAAACAAAAGGAAATGGCTCAGACTTTGTTATGTTTAACTTTGTCTCCATTTAAAAGATATATTAATTTTGTCATTAAAAAATACATCTATATATATATAGTTGTATACAGTGTAATGGTGCTATGATAGAGCTATGATATAAAATGTCTTGGGAAAATCAATATTTCTGATGACATCTAAATATCAATAACTTTTGATATTTTCTGTGGATCTTTCTTACAAAAAGTTGCTCAGTAGAATTGTGATAACAAACAAAATTGATCTGCCCGAAATAATCACAACATATTATCCAGGGCCTCGGTTTCTGTGTCATCCACCAGAACATGTCGAATAAAACAAAACAATCAATTCCCATTGCTTGAGTTTCACCATTTGTCATCCACCAGGTGTCTCTTGTGTCATGTGCAATGCAGGCTGGGATAGGTATGTGGACATGACAGCATATATGAAGACTCATCATTCTGTATGCTGTGATGGGAATACATTAATAATTGTGCAAGAAAAACATGTACAAAAAAAAATTTAATTACTTTTGAGAAGAATAGAATGTTGTACCTAGGTGTAACAAACATTAAATGAAATGTAACTTAACAAGTTTTAGTGTTAAAAGTTACAAGTGTTACTGTCTATATACTTGCCCCACACCAATGAATGAGATTTTAACACACCAGGTGGCAGCATGGCCCACTTGAGTAGTGAGAATTCATTCTGTTAATTTCTCTTCATTCTGTGTGGACAATTCACTTAATAGTAAAGGTATCTACAGAGCAGAAATATGAAAGATATGGCAGTGAAAAACACTAAATGTATCATACTGCTGAAGTTTGACCATGCAACACAAAGAGAATTTATGCTATACATATCATATACCAAATATAACAAGGAGATTAAGAAATAGATTCGGTTGGAAGCCTGTTATACAATGTTCATCAATGTTTCTAAATCTCCTGTGATCATAATTATAAAGACTACCAGGCACCAAGAACAAACAATTCTCTGCTTTTGGTGATAGATTTGAAATACAACACATCAGTAATAATTCATGTTCCACTGCATTGGAATGTTCTTGATATTGTCAATAAACATTTTTCTTTTTCATTAATACTGAATGTTTGAATCATAAATAATTCATTAAGTTGTTATTTCAAAGAATATGCAATGCCTACTTAGAAACTGATATTTAAGGGTATCGAATAAAGTGAGAATCCTGGCTATTGCTGATTAGATTATCTATCTAATTAAGTCAATTTGATACTGAATCCATTTGGCAACCAGTTTTGGCAAGTATATAATGTTTTGTTTCTACCCCTAAAAGATATAATAAATGAAACCAATATGTAAGGATTAAATAATCTCTTGTGACTAAGAATTAATACAATTAAAGTGTTGTAACCCAGTAATACAATTTGGTTCCATGCCACAAGCCGCATGGTACTGATATTGATAACTTTACAGTCATGCAGATCCAATGCATCAAGTAATTGACAGTTGACCTAATTGCATATGTAAATAAGGTCATACAAATGTCAACAAAGGAATCCTTCAAGATTATGTCAGCTTGTTAATCAGGTATTTTGGACAAAAAAAAGAACCTGCAAAAAGTCATCTGGCAGGTGACCAAAATACAATGACATCAATCAATTAATTTGATAACGATTTTCATCACCTAAAACATTTATCGTTAAAAGTCTGTTATTGGTCTTTAAGGAGACGTGATTCTGTGAGTTTGACGACACCTCCGATCAGATGGAGGCTACCGGTGCATAACACCTGGATGTGGTCTGCTCCCTGTAAGGCCTTCGGGATGCTGTCAGTGCCACCTGGTGGTAGGTTAGAGTCTTGGCCACCTGGTGGCAGGTTAGAGTCTTGGCCACCTGGTGGCAGGTTAGAGTCTCGTCCCTGACTGACCCACATCAGAGCGTCCTGAATACTGTCAAATGTATAAGCGAGGCCTTTGCTTTGACCTTCATTGGATAAGGCAAGGTCAGACAGAACTGGTGTGGTCTCGTCCACATATTCTATGGATGTGCATGAAGTAAGTCTTGATCGTTTTGGCTGCACTTCCCCAGAATCAAGTACATTAGATGTTGTAGCTTGGCCTTGGTCGATAGTCGAATCTTGCGAGGTTTCATTTGCTAATCTCAACCACAAGTTCTTGTGAGAGACACACCGGTCAAACTGTGACTTCAATGTTACTGTGTAATTAGTCTGGTCTGAAAAGAGATATGATACATGATTGCTTCAAAAATTATAATAATTGACAAATGAATATCAAGAAAAAATTAACACAAAGTGCTACTTCAATGTTATTAAGTAATCAGTCTGGTCTGAAAAAGATATGATATGCGATTGTTTCGTCAATTGTTTCACTAATTATATTAATTGATCAGCAGTCATATAGGTTGAGAAAAGATAAAAAAAGATAAGTTTAATTAAAGTTCCACATAAAAAGGCTGTGAAAAAAATAAGTAAAATGCTTTGCCTTCCTTGCTATTTTACTTTTCTTGTTTTTCGGAAATTTATGATTAAATCAAAGTTATTGAGTTGATGTTTTAACCTTTTGAACAAAAGTACCAAACATCCACCCTTTGATCACATTCAAACTTATAATGCAACCACAGAAGGACATGCTTGACTCAAGTGGAATCAGGGTGAATAAGGATGAAGAGAAAAACTCTGCTTAAGTTTTGGTGGTTGTTTGATTTCAAACTCCACCAGAGGGCGACGTGGTGAACCATTCACACGCCACTGGTGGACAGTGTGGTATATTGCATAACATGATTATGATCTCATAATATAGCTCCATGAAGTCACATGTCACACAACATCAAAATTAGGGCACAAAACATGGGCAATGACCTAATTGTTATAGCCTGTCCTTAAAAATGAGACTCCAATGAATTTTCATTGGCTGAATATTGGGCAGCCAAGTTGGTATTAGATAAGTTTCAGTATGTTGCAGTGTGTGGACCCCACCTCTGGTGGAGAGTGTGGTGTGTTACGGTACATGTACCCCACCTCTGGTGGAGAGTGTGGTATGTTACGGTACATGTACCACACCTCTGGTAGAGAGTGTGGTAAATTACAGTAGATGTACCACACCTCTGGTGGAGAGTGTGGTATGTTACGGTACATGTACCACACCTCTGGTGGAGAGTGTGGTATGTTACAGTACATGTACCACACCTCTGGTGGAGAGTGTGTTACAGTTCGTGTGCCACACTTACCTGCACTGCTTGAAGCCATAGTTGCAATGTTGGGGCAGAACACTGCACAGTCAAACTGACCATCCTACAAATAGCAAATAAACAACAAAACACATTAACACACTGATAGTTATAACTTGCGATGATCTTAGACATTAATGAACAAAATCAAATGGAAAATAAATATCACAATCATAATATTTGCTGTATTTATATATTTACAATACGCTTGATTAAAATTAACATTTTTTGTGGTTAAACATGTTTATCTTCCTGAAACACATCGGTACCGACTAAAATTTGGATATGAGCTGAATATATAATAAAACAACGTGTCTGAAAATGTTTTACTATTATTAAATTATAAACAAATGTGTCACCTTGAGAAGTCTGAGTAACGTGTCCGGTCTTCTGTCCCCTGTGGTGTTAAACATGAGAATGCGAACCACCTTGCCTCTGAAATGTGACATGACGTAATCCATTAGCTGATGTTCCTTTCATCCTTTCTACTTCAGACTTCTGCCCTATACTTAAGGGAGGGACACTTCTCTCAGGGACTGGAACTTATGATTTAGCAGGAGGGAAAGGGAAGGTTCTACTTGAGGGATCAGAATAAATGTGTATGCTAAGGTTGAGGGTAGATTCTCTCAGGAACTAGGGCATACACTGATAAAGAGGAAGGGAGAATTCTTTCTGGGACTGAAATACATATAGACTTCTGGGGAGGGTAGCTTCTCTAGGGACTCGAACATATATGTATTTTGGGGGAGAGTAATTTCTCTCAGGGATTGGAACATATATGGATTAAGGGGGAGGGTAAGTTCTCTCAGGGATTGGAACATGTATGGATTAAGGGGGAGGGTAGGTCCTCTCATGGACTGGAACATATATGGAATTGGGGGGAGGGTAAGTTCTCTCAGGGATTGGAACATGTATGGACTTGGGGGAGGGTAAGTTCTCTCAGAGACTGAAACATATGGATTAAGGGGTTGGGTAAGTTCTCTCAGGGACTGAAACATATGGATTAAGGGGGAGGTTAGTTCTCTCAGGGACTGAAACATATGGATTAAGGGGGAGGGTAAGTTCTCTCACAGACTGGAACATATATGAATTAAGGGGGAGGGTAAGTCCTCTCAAGGACTGGAACATATATGGATTAAGGTGAAGGGTAAATTCTCTCAGGGAATGGAACATATATGGATTAAGGGGGAGGGTAAGTTCTCTCAGTTATTGGAACATGTATGGATTCAGGGGAGGGTAAATTCTCTCAGAGTCTGGAACATATATGGATTTAGGGGGAGGGTAAGTTCTCTCAGAGACTGGAACATGTATGAATTAAGGGGGAGGGTAAGTCCTCTCAGGGACTGGAACATATATGAATTAAGGGGGAGGGTAAGTCCTCTCAGGGAGGGTAAGTTCTCTCAGGGATTGGAACATATATGAATTAAGGGGGAGGGTAAGTTCTCTCAGGGACTGGAACATGTATGAATTAAGGGGGAGGGTAAGTTCTCTCAGGGACTGGAACATATATGGATTAAGGGGAAGGGTAAATTCTCTCTGGGATCAGTGCACGCTACAGGATGAATTCAGTATAACAATGATGGGGTTCTTTATCATGTTTATGATTTAATGTCATGGTGAACAAATAAAAGAAACACCATTGAAAAATTACCATTCATTAATTTGGTCCCAATTATATTTGATCATCTATGAATACTGCAGCCTTTTATGCGCTCAAGCGCAACTGCAATCACACCGCTACTCTCATTATTGCAAATCCACCATCATTCATTGATAATCAAAGCCGTTCATCGGGCAATCAGATAATCAATGAGCAACTCAAAACTCTTCCAATTTGCAGATTCACTTAACATTTTGAATGTTAACTACAATGAGCATGACAAATTGTGCAACAATATGCGATGAATGTCTGCTGCAAAACTGAACAATGTGTGTGTGTGTGTGTGTGTGTGTGTGTGTGTGTGTGTGTGTATTTTAGGAGTGTGTGTAACAGGGTTATGATCAATTAATTTGTCATGTCAATTTTGTCGTGGTCTATTGTGAAATATAGAAATGACATACATTTAGAAATCCTCGACTTAACTATCTAAATGTGCTTGTTTGTTTATGGGATCAATTTTAAGACATAATCACCTGGTAAGCTTGTGTCAAATTATATAGCCTTTATTATAATAGGCTTATTATATCATAATAGACATGCTTGGGAAACATACAGTTTGTCTCAACTTAATATTTAATCAGGTGCTCTAACTTGTTAAAATTATTTCGTCAAGCATCTATACCACTACAGACTGACTAAAATTTACAGATGCCAATAGTGTTGAGCCCAGTTTGGCTGAGGGGTAATAATCAAAATGCCCTCTTTGATTTCTACAGTAAATGTTTCTATAATTAAGATAATTATCATGATTTGGTGTAGTTTGATAGTTTTTCAAGTTCATGCTTAGTCACTTTACTGCCATTTGTTGGATTCCCAAGCTTCAAGTCAAAGAAAAACTATTTCCAAACTTTCCAACTTTTCTAGTCTCCTTTGTAAGAACACCCTTTTTTGGACTATGTGACCTACAAAAAGACGTCGGGCAATGCGAAGTGACTCTTATTGGTCAATACAAGGAGACAGGGCGTGGCTTCAAATGACATGTTGATATGGTAAGTGACATGATGAAGGGAAAATTCACAGGACTAAATAAATAAAATCAGCCAATCTGAATGTTGATATCGACCAAAAGCAGAAGACCAACAATGAGAGAGAGACAAGGCCTAACATTGCTGGGTAGATGGGTAAAAATTGTCATATATGGGGCAAATATTAATCATATCAAATGATGAACATTTCTTACTTTATTGTTGATTTCTCTTTGTCAGCCTCGCACACGAACCAATCCACACATTGCTGAAACATTAAAACAACGTGGTTATCAAACATACACCTCAGTTATGGCTTATTGCGTTTGCTGGGCGTGTCTGTGTATGAAGATTTGGGAAGAGTGAGAAGCAGATCATGGAATGGTTAAGAGATGATCTCTCACCTGTATAGAACGCGGGGTATGGGCCCCGTCCAAATAGTAGGTCAATCCTTCCTGTTTCAACGTCTGGTTTCGTCCAGCCCATCGACAATTTTTCAACCCTTCAAGATATCAATAAACATGTCTGACTTTCAATGGCATACATAATGTTTCTATACAAATTCCAGGACCTGTCAAGACTATGGTTAATGAAAATAGAGATTAAGAAAATGAAGCCCATCTGAACCTGATTAAAAACTTGAAAACAGAGAGTTAATTATGCTAATTAATTATGAGAAGAATTAATTGGTAGAGAGCATAGTGGATCAACTGCTTTTGTATTTATTAATAATCTACCATTGGTAATTTGCCTTTTTCTCGCAACTTTTTAATTTCGAAGAATAGGTCATATTTTCAAATCAATAAGTGTAAGAAATTTGATTTGTTCAATAAGGGCGTTATCTTTTCATCTGAAATTCAAATTCAACATGGCAAATTAATCCTGTCAATTATTGATCAACCTGATGCAAATACTCCATATTAAATGAAAATTCACCCTGAAAGGTCAAGTCCTGAACTCTCTAATAAACCCTGTGCTACCTCTGAACATGCCAGGTAGTGACCTTAAGACATTGCTTATTTTATTATTCTACCTTTCACATCCTTGCTGTATCCCAGGATTATTGGTGAAACCTTGTATTAAAGGTCTCTCTTTGGCAAGACGGATAGACGGACAAACACACACACACACACGGACACACAGACACGGACACACAGACACAAACAGAAAGACAGACACTCACCATTAAGCATCTGTTCAGTGATGGGGAAGTCTGTAGCAGGAATGGCAGTATCTTCTGGCTTGACGAGGTCGCTGTACTGTGCCTTTCTCTCCTCTAAACCTGCAACATCATCAAGCATACCAACTATCTTATCAAAAAAAAAAACACTTTTTTTTACAAATACATTTGAAATGTATTTTTTACAAATACATTTGAAATAAAAAAAAAATGAACTGAGCTTGCAACCAAATATTCCTTTTATCTGTGAGTTTATTCTGGGATAAGAACAGCATTGTTGAAAATAAAACAGAACCCCTTGTAACGATTAATATTTCTCGACAAATTTTGGTCTTTTATGCAAAACTGGAAACTTTCTTCTTGTCGGTTTGTCACAAAAATGATATATTCTTTTCAGCTGAAGGTTCTCATTCCTGTTTTGTTATTTCAGTGCAGATTTAAACTTATTGTATAATAAATGACCTGAAAGAAATACAGAATTTTTACATATATATCCATACTTTTGTTGTGGTCTTTGAGCCATATGTTACAGAGTTGCAGGGCGAGAGAAGCATTACGTTTCTGTATATCACCAGCGATGCCCAGCTCCACCTGGTGGTGTGGTCCTGAGTTATAACTGCCAGCATCTTGAGTCACATACAATGGGCACTGCAAATGACAAAAAATTGATTTGATTTAATAGAGTTTAAGTTTATATCTAATATAGATGTGATAAAAGAATCTGTTAAGAATTTGCAAGGTTTTCACAACTGACACAGTATAGTATACTAAAATTATTATTTCACAGATATGAATGGATACTGAAATAAAATAGGCATCAGAGATGCCGGTACACTCAGCCCCAGTCTTTATAAACAATGGGCCTGGTATTTTCAAACTTGACCTACTTTTCAAGGTAAAAAGTGTCACTGAGGGCGGAGCTAAGCAAATCTCTTTGTGTTTAGAGTATATATATATAAATATATATATATATATATCAAGTTGAGAAGTTACCTTTATCTCTTTAGCACACTCCACCAGTGTCTGCATAGAGTTTCCTGGCTGCTGCACGGTTACTGCCGGTATTGATGGCTGGAACAAACATGACGTAAATATGGAGCATGTGTCTGATATAGCTGACAAGATATAGCAAAATATTAAAGTTTTTTGAAGGTTAAGAATGAAAGGATGAGTGATGAGGCCAAGTCAATATACAAAAAGTTAAAGTTAAATATCTAATCAGGTCAGGTATAAACATATCTAAATAGTGTGTACAAACTTTGTGCCAGGCATTCTGTTCACATGACCCACACTGTCCACCAGAGGCACACGCAAACTATTACCTCTGGCCAACCCAGATTAGTATTCATCCGGTCCTACTTTTACTGGCCATGTGCTTATGAACTGTCAAACTTAAATAAATATGATTAACATGCTAACATCTTTTAATATCAAATATAAAGTTGTCCCGAGTTGTATTAGAGTTCATTTGTTAACATTTGAACATTTTCCGTTGGTTTGTTTTAACCAAAAGAATAAAGAAAAATAGAATTCAAATTATAAACAAAGCGGCCATCTTTGTTGTGTATGCGCCACATTACTACCCCAGGAAATGGCTCCTCCATTTGAGAAAGTAGTTCCATGTTTTATTTCTCTAAATAGTTGTTTATGTATGCACAAACTTTTGTATTAAGGGTGAAATATATCACATTTTGCCAATCTGAGTACAACTTAAGCAAAAATATAAGTTAGAAAGACAGTTGCACTAAAATTGGTGGATGTGCTGAGCCAGCACCAAAAGGCACCTTGTACAGAGGTGATAGGTTCACCAGGTCGCCCTCTGGTGGAGTTTGCACATGACCTAATTAAGTTAAGCCAATGGCCAGGTTTCTTCATGACATGTGATGTCATTTAGAGAATATACCCAATATTTGATATATTTCTGAAACTTATCATATATTTTTATTTTTTCCGATTAAAAATAGGAAAGATGTTAATACTGCTTCACAAGTGTAAAATGGAGGATGTGTTCTCTTCTTCACGATGTGTTATTTACTTTAGATAAAATATAAAAAAGTTTTTTGCATGGAACCAGTGTGGGAAAGTGTAAATAGTGAAAAGGGCAGCAAAAGCATTCTCACCTATTGAGTGACCGGCATTTGTGATACGGATAGTAAGCTTTGAAATAACTTAAACATGGCTGCCGTAAGTTGCTCAGAATATGGCTAAAAACCTCTTTAAGGGCCCAATACTAAATGTATTGGGTTATATTACTGTGTGACCAAACAAACCTTTGACTCTAGCTTATGTTCCTACCTTGAATATTCCAGCTTTGTTCCAGGCTATTTTCTCCAGAGTATCCCCGAGGATGGCGATGTGGTCCATACCCAGACTGCTCACCCCACACACGACAGGCGACCTGCAAAATATCACCACAAAGACCCAGCCATTACCCAAACAGTGACCCTGTCAAATATCACCACAAAGCCCCAGCCATTATCCAAACAGTGACCCTGTCAAATATCACCACAAAGCCCCAGCCATTATCCAAACAGTGACCCTGCAAAACATCACCACAAAGCCCCAGCCATTATCCAAACAGTGACCCTGCAAAACATCACCACAAAGCCCCAGCCATTATCCAAACAGTGACCCTGCAAAATATCACCACAAAGCCCCAGCCATTATCCAAACAGTGGCCCTGCAAAATATCACCACAAAGCCCCAGCCATTATCCAAACAGTGACCCTGCAAAATATCACCACAAAGCCCCAGCCATTATCCAAACAGTGACCCTGCAAAATATCACCACAAAGCCCCAGCCATTATCCAAACAGTGACCCTGCAAAACATCACCACAAAGCCCCAGCCATTATCCAAACAGTGACCCTGCAAAACATCACCACAAAGCCCCAGCCATTATCCAAACAGTGACCCTGCAAAACATCACCACAAAGCCCCAGCCATTATCCAAACAGTGACCCTGCAAAATATCACCACAAAGCCCCAGCCATTATCCAAACAGTGACCCTGTCAAATATCACCACAAAGCCCCAGCCATTATCCAAACAGTGACCCTGCAAAACATCACCACAAAGCCCCAGCCATTACCCAAACAGTGATCCTGCAAAATATCACCACAAAGCCCCAGCCATTACCCAAACAGTGATCCTGCAAAATATCACCAAATAGCCCCAGCCATTATCCAAACAGTGACCCTGCAAAATATCACCACAAAGCCCCAGCCATTACCCAAACAGTGACCCTGCAAAATATCACCACAAAGCCCCAGCCATTATCCAAACAGTGACCCTGCAAAATATCACCACAAAGCCCCAGCCATTACCCAAACAGTGACCCTGCAAAATATCACCACAAAGCCCCAGACATTATCCAAACAGTGATCCTGCAAAATATCACCAAATAGCCCCAGCCATTATCCAAACAGTGACCCTGTCAAATATCACCACAAAGACCCAGCCATTATCCAAACAGTGACCCTGCAAAATATCACCACAAAGCCCCAGCCATTATCCAAACAGTGACCCTGCAAAATATCACCACAAAGCCCCAGCCATTACCCAAACAGTGACCCTGCAAAATATCACCACAAAGCCCCAGACATTACCCAAACAGTGATCCTGCAAAATATCACCAAATAGCCCCAGCCATTATCCAAACAGTGACCCTGCAAAATATCACCACAAAGCCCCAGCCATTACCCAAACAGTGACCCTGCAAAATATCACCACAAAGCCCCAGCCATTATCCAAACAGTGACCCTGCAAAATATCACCACAAAGCCCCAGCCATTACCCAAACAGTGACCCTGCAAAATATCACCACAAAGCCCCAGACATTATCCAAACAGTGATCCTGCAAAATATCACCAAATAGCCCCAGCCATTATCCAAACAGTGACCCTGTCAAATATCACCACAAAGACCCAGCCATTATCCAAACAGTGACCCTGCAAAATATCACCACAAAGCCCCAGCCATTACCCAAACAGTGACCCTGCAAAATATCACCACAAAGCCCCAGCCATTACCCAAACAGTGACCCTGCAAAATATCACCACAAAGCCCCAGCCATTACCCAAACAGTGACCCTGCAAAATATCACCACAAAGCCCCAGCCATTACCCAAACAGTGACCCTGCAAAATATCACCACAAAGCCCCAGCCATTACCCAAACAGTGACCCTGCAAAATATCACCACAAAGCCCCAGCCATTACCCAAACAGTGACCCTGCAAAATATCACCACAAAGCCCCAGCCATTACCCAAACAGTGACCCTCTGTGGCTTGGTGATGCAAGACCTGCTGACAACACGCTCGCATCGTACCCAGTCACCTGACCTTTGCTTTGTTTTCTGGTCACTCATTGGCTGAGTATCAGAGTACTATCGTTCATATAAAGTTTTCTCTTGCAGTAAAATTTAATTGTTCTGAGGCCCTTAATTGTTGTCAAGAAATTAACTCAAGAACATATATATTTGTCCATCAAAGTGTATATATTATTTTATTCCATTGGTACTGTAATGAGCACTGTATATTTATCAGCTACTTTATTACTAAATAACTCTGAAAATTAGATAAATTTCAGAAATTGCACATACCTAACAATATTTGTGCAGTCATATCTTCCTCCTATCCCCACTTCAATAATCGCCACATCAACCTGCAAAGTAGTGAACAGCTTAGTGGAGCCTGACTGGTTATGTTACCAGGAACAAATCCAAATTTACTAAAACTGGACACTACAGAATGAGGATGATATTCAACTGTAAAGGCGTTTTCTATTTTTAATACAATTTTGGCAAGCTCCCAATAGTCTTACTGATCAGGCAAGAGTATAAAGGGTGTGGCATGGATTTATCTTGGAAATCCTGCAAATGTTACCAAGAATCTGATACCTGGTGGCAAATATTACCAAGTACCTGACACCAGGTGGCAAATGTTACCAAGTAACTTGATACCAGGTGGCAAATGTTACCAAGTAACTGATACCAGGTGGCAAATGTTACCATGTAAATGATACCAGGTGGCAAATGTTACCAAGTACCTGATACTAGGTGGCAAATGTTCCCAAGTAACTGATACTAGGTGGCAAATGTTACCAAGTAACTGATACCAGGTGGCAAATGTTACCATGTAAATGATACCAGGTGGCAAATGTTACCAAGTACCTGATACCAGGTGGCAAGAGTTACCAAGTACCTGATACCTGGTGGCAAATGTTATCAAGAAAATTGATACCTTGTGGCAAATGTTACCAAGTACCTGATACCAGGTGGCGAATGCTATCAAGAAATTGATACCAGGTGACAAATGTTACCAAGTACCTGATACCAGGTGGCAAGAGTTACCAAGTACCTGATACCTGGTGGCAAATGTTATCAAGAAAATTGATACCTTGTGGCAAATGTTACCAAGTACCTGATACCAGGTGGTGAATGCTATCAAGTAATTGATACCAGGTGGCAAATGTTACCAAGTACCTAATACCTGGTCACATATGTTACCAAGTACCTGATACCTGGTCACATATATTACCAAGTACCTAATACCAGGTGGCAAATGCTACATGATACTAGTTGACAAATGTTACCTGATTCCTGTTACCAGGTGGCAAATGTTACCAAGTACTGATACCAGGTGGTGAATGCTATCAAGTAATTGATACCAGGTGGCAAATGTTACCAAGTACCTGATATCCAGTGGCAAATGTTCCCAAGTAACTAATGCTTGATGGCAAATGTTACCAAATACCTGGTACCTGGTGGCAAATGTTACCAAGTACCTGATACCTGGTGGCAAATGTTACCAAGTGACTGATACCTGGTGGCAAATGTTACCAAGTACTTGATACCTGGTGGCAAATGTTACCAAGTACCTGATACTAGGTGGCAAATGTTACCAAATACCTGGTACCTGGTGGCAAATGTTACCAAGTACCTGATACCTGGTGGCAAATGTTACCAAGTGACTGATACCTGGTGGCAAATGTTACCAAGTACCTGACACCTGGTGGCAAATGTTACCAAGTACCTGATACTAGGTGGCAAATGTTACCAAATACCTGGTACCTGGTGGCAAATGTTACCAAGTACCTGATACCTGGTGGCAAATGTTGCCAAGTACTTGATATCAGTTGACAAGTGTTACCAAGTACCTGATACTTGGTGGCAAATGTTACCAAGTACCTGATACTTGGTGGCAAATGTTACCAAGCATCTGATACCAGTTGACAAATGCCACCAAGTACCTGATACCAGGTGGCAAATGCTAAATGATACCAGTTGACAAATGTTACCTAATTCCTGTTACCAGGTAGCAAATGTTACCTAATTCCTGTTACCAGGTAGCAAATGTTACCTGATTCCTGTTACCAGGTAGCAAATGTTACCTGATTCCTGTTACCAGGTAGCAAATGTTACCTGATTCTTGTTACCAGGTAGCAAATGTTACCTGATTCCTGTTACCAGGGAGCAAATGTTACCTGATTCCTGTTGCCAGGTGGCAAATGTTACCTGATTCCTGTTGCCAGGTGGCAAATGTTACCTGATTCCTGTTACCAGGTAGCAAATGTTACCTGATTCCTGTTACCAGGTAGCAAATGTTACCTGATTCCTGTTACCAGGTAGCAAATGTTACCTGATTCCTGTTACCAGGGAGCAAATGTTACCTGATTCCTGTTGCCAGGTGGCAAATGTTACCTGATTCCTGTTGCCAGGTGGCAAATGTTAGCTTAAACCTGATACCAGGTGGCAAATGTTACCTGAATGTTGTTGGAATGGTCTCCATGTTTTGGTGGATCTTACCTTCTCCTGCAGGAAGACATGGTAGGCCATGATGGTCAGGAATCGGAAGTAGGATGGCATATCATGCTCCGCAGTCTGCAACATCAACATCCCATATTACAAACATAACCCCATGGGTGCATAGCTCTGCCTACTTAAATGAAAACACATGAACTGTGTAACTTGCAAACTTTTTGTGGGCTCGGCAGGCCAGTCCAGTTGCTTTTCACCCATTTATAGGATATGCACAGTAATTGTGCACCTCCTATGAAACACTGGGTGCTTCACACTTTCATTTCTCTGGTTGTATACCTTATTCTTTGCCGTTACAAAATCACAACTATGATAGGGTTCCAGACCCACCACAGCTTGTGACAATTGATTCAAGGGCATATGCATTGAAATGTCTGATATTGAAGATAAATTTCTGACGTTGGCTGGCTGAATGTAGGAAATATTGTCTGATGTGGGTCAAAATCTTTTTGCAAACACAGACAACACTTTGTGTTTGCCATGCAAGCCCAATATTTAGTATCTCCAGTTCATCGTTCATGAGATATGGCCTGCACAATAATACAAAGGTCAAGGTCACAGTATCAAGGTCAAATAATAAAATTATATGATGTTTGACATAGTGTTGATATATAACATATATGAACTACTTTTAATCACTTTTAAAATCACTCCAAAAATTACAGAACTCTGCAGCCAGAGGAGCAGGTCACCTTAGAAAATTTGATCACGTCAGTGAAAAACTTAAAGAACTGCACTGGCTACCTGTCAGAGCTCGAATCCAATTTAAAATACTACTTATTGTTTGGAAGGCATTAAATAGTAAGGCCCTGCCTTACATAGCAGAGGCCCTGCCTTACATAGCAGAGCCTCAAACCTCAAACTCCACACTTGACCTTACCGTCCCTTTTACTAACATGAAAACAGTCAGCGACAGATCTTTTTTTCAGTTGTGGCACCCAAACTATGGAACAATATCCCTAATGATATTAGGATGAGCCCTACGGTATCTGTTTTCAAGTCTAACTTGAAAACTTTCCTTTTCAGGAGATACTATGTGGCTGAGCGTAATGAACAGGCTCTGCTTGGTGTTGGTGCTATATAAGTTTTATTATTATTATTATTATTATTATTATTATTATTAGTCAAAGGTCAGATGACTAAAAAGTATGATGAGGCACAGCTATGACATAAGACACGATTTAATTTCCTCCTATAAGTGGTTGCTGAGATATGCTCAGTACAAAATCTGAATCTTCACCTCTATATCTATCTATACATAAAATATTCAACATATATTACTGGTAGTTTTGGAAAAGAAGATATTTAAAGAAATGTTGACAGACAGACGGACACTCCTAAAGCTCAGCAACTTCAAGAAGTCAGCAGAGCTAAAAATGCTAAATAGACACAGACTGACAGTCTTCAAGTATTGACTGACTTGGTTGCCCTGAGCAAGAAACCAGGGCCAGCAACTTTTGAGGTTTGTTCCTATTATTTTCCATCATTTGTCTCATTAAATACGGGTTAAGGTGAGCAACATCTTAAAGCATATTCCTGACGGTGAATTTACAAACAGTTCTTATAATATTGCCATCAAAATTTATCTCAGTTTGAGTAAAACTAACATATTCTTGCCTCATTGTTTATCTTCAAGATTTTTTTCTCAATTACATTTTCAAGAGTTTTTATCAAATTTCATTACATATTTTGGCTACCCACCTTGGCATTTTCCAGACTTTTAAAGCAGTCCCAGAAGTAGGTACTGAAGGCATCCTTGGGGAGGGGATTGCCATTAATCCGGATCCTCTCCCGGACTTCAACTAAGTGAGGAGAACTGCAAGACAGGAAGTAAGCAACTCCTATTACACAGGCAATCACTACAGGCTTGTATACCGAGACTCAGTCCTGATTCAGATCTGGGATATTTCTTAGAAATATACAAACTACAAGTTCTTGGACCTGAGTCTACTATTTGATATGTGGAACCACGGCACATGAAAGTAGTGCTTGGTAATTTCCTACTCCCCCTTATTATACATGATAATAACGAGATGCAGATCACAGGAGACATAAAATGAATAGTACTATTTAATGGTACAATAATGGTTTGTTTTGTCGAAGTTATTTGAAAAATAATGAGAATAATTGAAGGGACTATATATTGATCTTTGCTGTCAGGGGTTCATTCCTATATTTCCATGTTCTGTTCTTTGTTTTCAAGGTAGGTGGCACTTAAACAGATCCTAGCAAAAATTTTCAATCGTCAACCTCATTTCATACTCTGCTTTAAGAAAGATGAATATTTTTGCCATCTGATAAGTATTCAAAATACCCTAGGTCGATACATATATTTTTTATGAATATTTGAAGGTGAGGCATTTACTATGGTTTTCAATGGGACACTGTAATAGTGGTCCGAGGGCTTGGGGGCATGCACACTTTATCCACATGTGGGTCTCTATGGACAAAGCAGTTATCCACATTTCATCTCTGATGATGGCTTGGTAAAGATAAGACCCATGTGGGGGGAAATTAATGAATCAATAACAATACTAAACAAGGATGAATATGGGTTAATGCAAGTCACAATAGATCAGAGCAGCTATAATTTATGTATTAATATGAATTTTATGATATTACCATAACAACTAATAATTTTAGAATTGTACAAATTCTACTAATGTGATTGATGTTTATTTTATGTATCAGTATATAGGTCTATGATTTGAATAGATCAACTGTGTGTGAGCAATCATTCCTTGTCTGCAATTAATGATATCAAATATAGTGAAATAAAAAAAAATCTGTCCAAAAAAAAAATGATGCTTATTTAAGAGTTATTTTCCATAACTAAAACATGAGATGGTAATTAACCAATTATGTCTGGGGTGTGCTACTGGGCATCATACTGTGACCCATATGTGACCCTCACTCAGCATTCAGGTGTCAGATCTTACACATTGATGCAACATGGGGAGTTAATTACAGTGTAACATCATTTGAAATTGAGAAATATTTAAATAGGTGTTTGAGGAAAACAGTACAAGGGGTGTGATTTCTTTGATATGTTGCGAGTGAAGCTGTGAGTACTGTTTACATTTTAATTACTGAGATATAGCAAACCCCTGTGGATTGTAAGTCTGCTGCTCCACTACGCCAGCCACCAAGGCCTGGTCTTCAGACAGGAGGGGGGCAGTAATTAGGTAGAGGGCAGCTATTAGGGATAATACGGTAATAATTTTTTTCTGAAAAATCTAAAATGGCAAGCACAATTATTGTTCTCTATATAGTGAAAGTACTAATATCAGTCATATCTTTTCTGAAACTATGGCTATAGATGTAGTCATGGATGACATTACTGCAAAAGAGATGTTTGACTTTGCCTGTTTAAAAGTCATTGTTTTAAGTTTACAATAAATTACATAACTTATCATGTTGATCAAGGCAACACTACACAGTAGTAAGTTTATGTAAAGTTTATGTAAAGTTATTACAATAATCAGTGCAAGGGTTAATCAATGTCCTATTAAAAGGTCATCCTTAAACACTGATTATTGTAATGGTGATCATAAAAAATGCACATGGTTCCCTCAAGACCTGTAATTACCCTCCATGCTTGCTAAGATGCTGCACCCATGACAATGTGAATGCCTTTGATGTTGCTAAAACCCATACATTGCTATGTGTCAGCATTCAATATGGAATATTCTCCTCAGATATAAATTTCTGAGATTGAGCGATTACTGACCAGGCCCTCATGGAAAAGACATAACTGGGCCCCTCAAAATACATCATACCCACATATAACTTTAAGAGCTCCACCCAGTAGTTTCAGAAAAGATATGACGGACAGACAGAATGACAGAAAAGTTCCCCCCAACACTGAGGGAAGACCTTAGATCCTAAGCTCTTCTATATTTCTGTGATAATGATTGTCTACATAGAAAGTTTTTACTACTTTTACAATATTTATTTATACCTGTAGAAGCCTGTCTTGTAACCATGGTGACGTAAGATACTCTCACAGAATGCACATGTTGATCCCTTTCCTTTGGTGCCACTGACATGAATCACGGACAGCTTGTCTATATCTGATAACTGACCACACAACAAAATTCAAAGAATCAGATCAAGAAACAAACACTCTAAATATCAGTAATACGACTGTCAAATATAACCACGTTTACTCAGACTCATTTCCTTGTCTGATATCATTTCTAGGATAAAACCAAAAAATAAATAAAATAATTTGTTTCCGATAATGTGCCCTGAAAAAAATATTATTTTAGTTTTTGTGAAAAGTGATCAAATTTTATTTTTTGTGAAAATTGATCAAATATATTAGAAAGGATAATGTGTTAGTGAAATCATAACTGAAAAATATATCTTTTCACCATGAACGTAAAAAAAAAAAACAACTTTGGGGTAAATGGTTTGAACTAGGGTTCAGAAATCAGTAGGGAAATCAGAAACCAGTTTCTTTTTTCCCGGGTTAATCACTGTGATATTAAGATAGAGGAAGGGTTGGTCTAGGTGAGACTATATACTGACTGTGATTCCAGCCCGCGAGGCAAACTCGATCGTCTGTGGCAACTGTAGATGGCGCCTCTTGTGTCTGTCCTCTCTTAACTTCTCTATGACTGCTGCATTTGACTGCAGCGTGTTCAGGGCTCTTACTGCCTCCTGAAAATATAAATAAAAATATAACTACATACTGTTTAGTGATGGAATCGGCACAGATCCATGTACGTTCAAGTCATACCAAGTACCTACATATATTTGAAAATAGTTGCTATGATTACATTTGTATGTTATAAAAAATAAAGATAAAAACTCGGGTCTACTTTATCTGCATGGTACCTTACCAAAACATATTAATTTTTCAGGCATAAATAAATCAAATATGAAGTTTCCGAAATTGTATTCATTTTTTTCAAATCAATCTAATTAAAAGGAACTGTGTAGAAAATGAAATAAAAAGAAAAATAATTATAAACAAAATAAAATAAGTAATTGCTGGTGATATTCTGTCATAATCTGTGATGAGGAAATGGAAATAAAGCAATTCTAAAATTCATTTCATGACGAGTTTTGTTCATAAGAGGCAGTTTAGGAATAAAATATGGCAAGGCACAGCATGGTCACACATATTTGGCTCCAGCTGTTTATAAAAATATGTAAAACTCAAATTGAAAAAACAAAAATGTATTGCTAATTATGAATCAACAAACCATGCAGGTTACGGACAATTGCACTGTATTAAGGTGATATGACGGGTTATAAATATCAATGATAGAATGAGTGTCACTCAAGCTGGTCTACATACATGGTCACTTGAGAAATAACTCTGATGGTAGCAATATAAGGGATTCAAAATCCTCTCTGGGAATTAACGTTTTTATTTTTTGTATATTGTTTTTTTTTAAATGAATGAAACCACTTGATTATTCTACAGTTATTAATTAAACTTTAAATTCATACACTCGTCAGACAATATTTGGGAATTTAAAAAATAGTTCTTATTATCAATAAATTGTCCAAAATTTATCTCAGCAGACTCTGTGGTGGGAGAGCTCTGAACTGTTCTGGACTGAAATCACAGTAAATCTGGATGGCATGACGTCATACCATTGTTCTACACCAATTCTGGGTGGCACGTCTGAATGATGTGATTTAGTGTCCAGTTCTGCTGTGAGCGTCCAGAATGACGTGATTTGTCTAGATCAGTTCAGGTTTACTGCCAAGAATGGCTCAAAGCTCTCCCACCCCTGATACTAAGGCTTAGCATTCACAATTTCTAACCGAAACCTGGCTTTCATTGGTGTAAAAACATGTCAAATGTGGTTCCTTCATTTTATTGACCAATGGAAGGAAACAAACTGGGTAGGGGTGTGACACACAGCATGCACAGAATTCATAGTATACCTCCCACAATACAAGACTGTCTTGTGCAGGCTGTGTGTGCCTCAGTTCATGTCTTGGATGATAATCATGATACATTCTTCTCCAGGCCTGTTGTAAAGAAGAAAGCAAAATATCTGTCTCGAGCTGTAACAAAATATCTGTCTTACGCTGTATCAAAATATCTGTCTCATACTGTAAGAAAATAACTCTCTCAAACTGTAACAAAATTTCTGTCTCATACTGTATCAAAGTATCCTTTTCTCATGCTGTAACAAAATGTCTTAAGCTGTATCAAGATATCTGTCTCATACTGTAACAAAATAACTGTCTCAAACTGTAATAAAATATCTGTCTCATACTGTATCAAAGTATCTCTGTCTCACGCTGTAACAAAATATCTGTCTCATACTGTATCAAAATGCTGTAAAAAATTATCTGTCTCAAGCTGTACCAGGATATCTCTGTTTCATGCTGCTTCTGACATGGAGAACCACTCCTTACTGGTGACAGGTACTCTTGTGTAGATTTTGAGTCAGATTTTGTGAGCAATATGCTGGGTACATTTCAGGTATGACATAATAAGTGAGTATTCTGCAGCTGGAATAATAACATCACTAACAACTTATCTACCAAGATCAAGATTTCAATTGACATCACAAAGACAGATACAGCATAGAGTACAGCAATCCTTTCACATTCATATATCATAAATATCATTAGCACTCACGGGTAGGCCAGTGACTTTATGAGTACACATTCAATTGTACTTGACTGGTAGCAGTGAATGACAGGATCAGTGGCTATTTTTGGCATATATGATTCAAAAGTAGGTCAATAGGTCAATCATTTGAGGATAGAAATTATGGGCCTTGATGAGGTCTCTGTGTGGTAGAAATCTGAGTCTGAATCTGAAATAGGTAATATGATATTGCGAAAAGTCAAAGATTTTGATGATATTGAGAGACAGTGGGAAGTGAAATACTGTACTGAAACATTGAATGTAGTTGTATATAAGTACTTATTCAAGTTTTAATAAAATATTGCAATGGCACCAAAGCACACAGTAATAGTAACATCACTAAAAAGACAGTGATAACAAGATAATTGTTATTTTTCTTTATAAACAAGGGGAAATGTCACGTATCCTAATAGAGCAGCCCTTGATAAGTATGTGATGAAACAAAATGAACAGTTGATATATATTTATATGATTGGAACAATACACACGGTGCCAGAGATATTTTGTTGGGTTTCTTTCATAGATTACAATTATGAGACCTGTGACCTTGAAAAAACAGGTCAAGGTCATAAGATCATCCCTTTGTAGGACTTTGTGTGACTCGGATGCATGAGCACGTGAATGAAATCGCTGATGAGATCTACCAATCAGGTGAAATAGACCATAGCCCAACAAGTTCACACATAAACCTCAGATTTCAACATTTGAAGAAAAAACTTCTCAAATCACACTCAAGTCAAGAGTCGAGGCCGGAATTAACAACTGAAAAAAACTTTGTGCAGTGCAAAGTGCAATAATATCATGTTTAGCGTCAGGGTTACATAAATGTTAATGCATGGATCTTATTTATACTGTTCTGCTTCTTGCAGACACATCGTTAACCATAGAGCAACATGGATAGATTGAAGCAACCCCTAACGAAAACGACACTGTCAGTGTCAAGGTTCATCTGAAAAGTCCATGACGGCCCATGTAAACAACCTGCACGTGGTGTCCACATCGGCCTTGACATTCAACAACACGCCTCAGCTGAAGTTCGGATCGTCCCCGCTCGTCATTTTCACGCGGTTTTTCTACTTGTGAACTTTTACCTCATAGCTTTTGGTGGCATCGTGACAAGCTGCGGGGATCCCTACGCTGATCTGCCGCATAACTCTGCTGATCCATGCGCTCATAACCTCACAGTCAGTTTGTTTTTCCCGTCTGCACTGAGCACGTTTGTCTCTGAACGTCCGATGCGGACCACAACATTACCCGAACAGATGAGATTCGCTGCAACAGACTGTGTATATCCACAGCACGCTCTACGCAGAGGGAAATCTCTGACTTATTTCTCAGTGTCGCCACTGCGTGGAATGTGATGTGCTTGTTTCCATTTGATCCGCCAGGGTGAGAACTTTTTGTAACAAGAGATGGCACTACGGACCGGGAACTTCACTCCTCAAAACTGAAACAAAGAACCTGAAATCTAGATTCTTTGATTGAGAGCAAATTGATTGTTGTCTCAATTGTTAAACGAAATTGAGAATACGCTGAAAGATCTCAGCTAGTCAGAATATGGTGAAAAGTTTCATCTAAATTATTTTTTCTAACAAAATTTTCTTCAGGTTGGGATGAAAAAATGGTTAAATGCACTGAGCATGCAAATTGCAAGTTCTTGTTCATTGGTATTGTTTGGTTATTTACAACATGGGACAACAAAGTTAATAAATTTGTGACGAGTATTGGATTTTTCTTTTTCCAGTGGTTATTTTATTCGTTGTAAATTTTATTAAAATGTGTATTTGTAAAATTTGTATTTCATTGTCTTGTCTCATAGATGAAAAAACATGATATTCTTTTGATATTGGATATCTGACATTCTTTCTAAAATGTATCAAAAAGTATATTCTTCTGTAGATGAAGATAAAAACGTCAAATAAAATGTATATACCTTGTAAAAAACGTTAAGACAATACCACAACTCGCAGCTATATATAGAGAGTGATAGACCCTGCACTTTTTGCAGATATTTCTATTTTTTTCCGAGAAAAGCCATATATCTTATTGACTTGGGTACTCACCAGTTGTGGCACCGTCTAAACAAATTGCTAGACATTTGGAGGTTTAGACAGGTCTAGAACAGGTACAGAAGCATTTTATATCCAAGCAAAATATTTTTATTCATTTATATCCAAGCAAAATCTGTGAGATATGCCCCTTTCCATTTAAGTCAGAAGTATCAACATAACCTATGTTCTTGCATTTTGAGAGTTGTAACACTTTCCTAACAAATCATAAGAGACTGTTTGGGTGATACATACTTGTTATATCTTTCTTAATAAGTCCTGAACAATCAACATCTGGAGCAAAAACCGTTAACTGGAGATTTAGCCTTTCCCTATCACAAATCAGAAATATCTACAAAAAACTATGTATTGGCGTTATCTCAGATTTGTGTCATGGTCTTAACAAATTATAAGACTAAAGGGGGATATCCATATGAATCCTAATACGGTGAAATTAAAATATTCAATTAAATGTGATTTACAGTCAAAACATACTTAGGCCCCTCTTCTTTATTGATAAGGCAACAATTCCCAACCAACTTAAATGTGATTTTTCACCGCAAAAAAAAAAAAACAAAAAAAAAAAACAAGAGTTTTTAGCTCTATCTAGGAGAGGTTTATTTTGTGTCTTGGGTTGTTTTCATTCCAATGCAGTATCTATTTATAATTTACAAACACAGCTATGTTTTTTCACACTCTGTATAGGGACTGACCATATCTACTGGATGTTTATCCAATGCTGCTTTGGTAGCTTGACCAGCATCCCCTTCAATGCCAATATGACTCGGGATCCAATATTGAATATCTTCTTTATGGGTACAGCCGACGACAACAGAGCTTCGGTTTCATTTTCAAAGTCATTTAAGTGCATCCGCACTTACAAAGATATTCTTGTCGGGTTGTTGTCTGAAATTTGTATGCGTCAACAACGTGAAATGGTGTGATAAACATCGACATTAAGTAGATAAACTGAAACGCAGCTTTGCTGTCGTCCACAGCTCTGTTGTCGTCGGCTGTACAAAATCAATGATGCCTTTTTGTTATGTTTATAAATCAAAGAATTCTCAAATCTAACAGGAAGTCTCACAGGAAGTCTCACAGGATCCAATATCAAATTAAGTGCATAAATCTCAAAGTGCCAAATAAATCAATGATTTTTAATTTGTTTCAGTGAATTCTCTCATTGAATTAGGTATTGTGACATACACCAGACCAACATTTGCAAAGTTTTAAGAGAATGTATTTTTTGCAATAAGCTAGGGTTGGTCGGTGAAATCACAGAGGTCTGATAATTGATTGCGTGATATCCGTAGCCTTCTCATACATATAATTGTCGGTATTGCCAGCAGATCTGTTTGATGTTTGACAAAAGTGATTTCCAAATTAATTTTCACACCAATTCCTGTGAGGTCACCAGGATGTGGCGCCCTCTATATTATCAAAATCATGATCATTCCAGGGCATACATGTAAACAGCCCGTTTAGACGTATGCATTCCTTCATTCCTTCATTCCTTCATTTTGAATTGATATCCACAGTGTGCAAAGAATCTTCGACATGAATGCCAAATAGTATTGTATTTGGTTTATTTTTAAAAGGGTCAACATAACCTGGATTGAATAGGGTATCATATACTGGATGTTCTGGATTGGCAGCGATTTTTGCAGCATCATGAAAGCTGAGAAATAGGTTTCTATAAGCATGATAAGCACAGGGAATCTGAAAAGCTATGATAGTGTTGAAATTGTGTGATCAATGTCAATTCTCCCTTTACTTATATAGTTTATATATATATAGTAATGCCGAGATCAAACCTATTTTTATCATTTGGTTTGCAGACAGCTCATGATGATAAGTATCCAAGTTTATCCTAAGTAAAGATCATGATATGGGTGAACCTTCCAATTGTAACATGTGCATTCATACAGTTTTCTCTAAAGAAAACATGAAATCATCATTATCAACCAACGTTTATTCTATTTTTCATTCTAAAATTTAACCTTTAATTTTAATTTGTGAAGAAAGGGCCACAACTCTTTGAAAGTAATAAAACCCTCTGAGAAGGGCTATATCTCATAATAACAGAGTTTGATGCGTCAGACATTGATTCCCCAGGCCCTACTCAAGACATGTCTTGCAAGCATACATATTCTCCCATTTGGTCTCTCAGAATTTGTTAATACAGAGCCACAACTCTAAGAAAGTGATAAAACCCAGGTTTTTGCGATTTGTTTTGATTTGTCACAGGAGAAGGGTCATATCTCCTACTCGTAGATTTTCTGCTGGATAATGACGCTTTTGTTCCAGATATGTCTCGCAAGCATTTCTAACTCGAGTCTCATTCTCCAACACATACATATTTTATTTCATTCAATTTGTCATGGTAAAATGGACATATCTACCTGGGATATATACCCTTTTATTTGACGTTTTTATCCTTATCCGAGAAGCGAACATAGGAATATATCTAACATTTTTTTTAACATTTAACACTTTACCATTCAAAAAAGTTCATAATTAACAGTACCAAAACACACATAATGAAAAACCAAAAAAATCAAGAATGATCCCATGATTATGTCCATGATGTGAGTCACTGTGTTGTCCGCTGTTTGATGCATTTATATCATTCAGAATTCTTTGACTTTGTATTGACGACCTTGAAGCACAATAATAGTAGATATCAGCCTGTCTCTGGGAGACAATGCCCCACTCATCTCCAAGAGTGAGTAGAGACTTTTTAATTTAAGGAAAGTAATCAAAAGAAAATGATATATATTTTTGACTCAGTGCCTGGAGAGAGCATGATTAAGCTGATTTTCATGACCATTATCCACTCTGATATTCAGTATTTACAAATTAGTATTGCCTATATATGAATATTCAGATTCCGAAGAAAGGCATTGTGGGTCCTTCGTCTTCTTTAATAATAAGATGTTAGACTACCAGACTAGTTTCGACCATAGAGAAAATATTTTCTCTATGTTTCGACTAAGTTAGTCTCATCAGTGGTATGTCAGTCTACACCTTATCTCTCACTTATTTACCCTTTTTCCTTGACCAGATGGACAGGTCATATGGGCAGTCTTTCTGGTCATCTGATTGGTCACACGGTATCCCTGGACTTTATGGGGTTTATTTGGACAGGTCATATGGGCAGGTTGGACAAGTCTTTCTGGCCATCTGATTTGTCACAGGGTATCCCTGGGCTTTATGGAGTTTATTTCCTCATATTTAATCATTTCTAAGTGGTTTGTAAGGGATTTTTCCCTTAGAATTCTGTGTGTTTTTTTATATGATAAAGATAGAATATATTCATACAGATTCGTTTTTGTACTAACTGCTGCACTTTGTACTAACTGCTGCACTTTGTGCTAACTGCTGCACTTTGTACTAACTGCTGCACTTTGTACTAACTGCTGCACTTTGTAGTAACTGCTGCACTGAATGGTCAGCGTCCAAATAAAGTGAAGTTATGATCTGATGTCGGTCAATTCTAATTGGATGATCAATTTGATTGATATAGCACATCTTTCAAATGTGCAAGACCCAAACTGACAGCTTAGTTTTGGGGCCCACATTGACAGCTTATATTTGGAGACCAACATTGACAGTACATTTTGGGAGTCTACATTGATAGCTTAGTTTGGGGGCTCACATTGACAGCTTAGTTTTGGGGCCCACATTGACAGCTTAGTTTGGGGACTCACATTGACAGCTTAGTTTGGGGACTCACATTGACAGCTTAGTTTTGGGGCCCACATTGACAGCTTAGTTTGGGAGACCAAATTTACAGCTTAGTTTGGGAGACCAAATTTACAGCTTAGTTTGGGAGACCAAATTTACAGATAAGGGTGGGAGTCCAAATTTACATTGGAAAGCAATCACATCCGTTCATCTATTTAGTGTAGTAGTAGTGCTCAGGATCCATAAAAGACCAAGCATATCAGTAATATATAACACTTGAATTGAAGTGTAAAGCAGTATCAATCTACATATGTCGAATATGCATGACAGCCCCCAGGCGAAAAGGGTCAAAATGGACTAGATTTTCGAAAATGACTTAACACCAGATTTAGACACTATGAGGCAAAATGCCACTTTCGATATCAAATTACCTTTTTAAAGGGTCACACGGTGACCTTCATACGATCTTGACCATGACACAGGTCAGATCGACAAAGAGTAGCTTGCTTGCAAAGGGAAAGAGGAAAGAGAGGGAAAAAGGCACTAAAAATGAAGCCAAAATAACAAAATTGTTGCCCTTTGGCCAAGCATGGTTTAACCAGGAGGCAGATTCTAGAATTCACCCTTATGGGGGTTGTTTGATGGGGAGGAGCCCATACGGAGCGACATGTAAACATCTATAAATTTATTAAAAGTTATTTATTCAAAAATAGTATATATAAACTGGTTTATATTTTCTAACAGACATCAAACTGATTTTACTTTTGAACGATATAATGTACGTGTTTATTATTTCTTAAGGTTTCTCATGATGATAGATATGATTTTAATCATGTTCATGTGAGAAACAATTATAACTTTTATGAAAAAGTGTGTAAATTCTTTTTGAAAGAAACCATGATAATATGAAATGTCTGAAAAACAACAATCTTATTTATGACAACTTCAAATCTAACTTTGGCCAATGCAATGACCTCTTCAGTTTTATTGGTTCCTTAATTAGTGGTGGTCTTGTACAGGATTGCTATTACAATCATATATGTAATGGCAATTACTCTAACTCGGGTGTGCTGAGTCTCATAACGTTGCGTACAATAGATACACTGCCAGTACACAACACCTGGATGTGGTCTGCTGCCTGGAAGGCTTCTGGGAGACTGTCCGCAGTGCCACCTGGTGGTCCATTAGAGTGTTGGCCACCTGGTGGTAGGTTAGAGTCTCGGCCCTGTTCCAACCACACCAAGGCATCTTTGACAGTGTTAAAGGCAAAGGCAGGTTTCCTGGTCTCACTAGGTCGGTCAGGTTTAAGCTGTCCCCAAATCTTAGTCCAAGCCACACACATTTCAATCATTAATTTCTGTGTCAAATCATCTGCAAATGTTAAATATGCAAATAAGGTCAACGCTTTTTCCCCAAATTTTAAAAACAGTGGAATCAAGGGTTAAGAAAAATCCTAATTTGTTTAAATTATGAATTTAAGTTCCATAACTGATATTTGTTTTTGCAGTCACTATAAAATCAAGGTGAATGTTTTTATCTATTCCACATATATTAAACATTCAATTTCGAATAAATAAGGATATATATTTATTTGGGTATATCTCGAACCTCATCGATTGACTCTGACGATATTATAGCGGACATTTTTACTTATAGGCCCTCATGCCTAATTATGAGATACTTAAATTATTCTTTATAAATAGAGGAATAGATGGAGGATCATGAAAAATATCGTTTTTATCTTTATAAATATTATTGTCTGTATGCAACTCTTAGAGCAATAATAAATGTATGTGATGATATAGATTATATTATAACAAAATGCATATATAGTGATCAGAGATGTCATTCTGTAATGCATTAGATTCGTTCTTTTGCGTAGCGAGTTTGGGATGGTGGCGCTCTGAACAGTGCACATTTCCTTCTTTTAGCAGTTCGCAAATCCGCTCAGAAACAAAGATCGCCTATATTGAATTAGATTTTCACAATCAAACGCATCTTCAGCAATGACATTTGGCGAGATATAGGGCCAGGCCATTTGATATTTGGCGGGATGGGAAATGTAAACATCATTTTCAAAACGGAAATTGTGTACAATTTAAAAAAAAAAATTTTCTTGTTATAATCCTTATGCTAAATCAAGAAATGCTTAATGCCTTGATGGTTCAAATCACTTTCATACGTACCAAATTCTTTAGATGATGAGTCCATAATGTTTGGGCAAAATATTGCACAATCAAAATTACCTGCCTGAAAAAGAAGTGGTTCATTGAGATTCTTTTACAAATGAAATAAGCCATAATTTTATTGATTGAATTAATACAACTAGAAATGAAGCAAATATACTTTTCACTTTTGCAAAACAATTTTCCATTAAAGAATGTTGTGGAGCTAAATCAGTGAATTTTGCTTGAATGGATTCGGCCACATAAGAAATATCATATGGTGTGCAAAGGTGTACGGATTATCCTTTATTGTGAAAGCTTAACAGCAATAAAGGCCTAGAGTTTCCTGGCTTTTCAAATATTTCAGATATTACAATATTCATACAGATACGATGCAAGATTAATTAGTTCATGAGATTGAACATCAAAGATGAATAATAAGTGGCCAGATTCGTGAGAGATTTCTTCCATTGATGAACTGGTTCCTGTTTTTTTTTTCCATTCATGGACATCAAAACATATCAATGAACACATGATAACTAACTGTTCTCCCATCTCATTAGGACAGAATGTACCAAGCTATATTTCTACCTCTACGAAGATTAGGAAGAATTATATTATAGCTAATTATATTATAGCTAAGTATGTGAGCAGATATTACTTGGAGTGCACAGGTACACTGATTATCCTACCCTGAGGTAGCTAAATACGTGAGCAGATATTACTAGGAGAGCACAGGTACACTGATTATCCTACCCTGAGGTAGCTAGATACGTGAGCAGATATTACTCGGAGAGCACAGGTACACTGATTATCCTACCCTGAGGTAGCTAGATACGTGAGCAGATATTACTCGGAGAGCACAGGTACACTGATTATCCTACCCTGAGGTAGCTAGATACGTGAGCAGATATTACTAGGAGTGCACAGGTACACTGATTATCCTACCCTGAGGTAGCTAGATACGTGAGCAGATATTACTAGGAGAGCACAGGTACACTGATTATCCTACCCTGAGGTAGCTAGATACGTGGGCAGATATTACTAGGAGAGCACAGGTACACTGATTATCCTACCCTGAGGTAGCTAAGTACGTGAGCAGATATTACTAGGAGTGCACAAGTACACTGATTATCCTACCCTGAGGTAGCTAAGTACGTGAGCAGATATTACTTGGAGTGCACAGGTACACTGATTATCCTACCCTGATGTAGCTAAATACGTGGGCAGATATTACTAGGAGTGCACAGGTACACTGATTATCCTACCCTGAGGTAGCTAGATACGTGAGCAGATATTACTAGGAGTGCACAGGTACATTGATTATCCTACACTGAGGTAGCTAAATACGTGAGCAGATATTACTAGGAGTGCACAGGTACACTGATTATCCTACCCTGAGGTAGCTAAATACGTGAGCAGATATTACTAGGAGTGCACAGGTACACTGATTATCCTACCCTGAGGTACCTAAATACGTGGGCAGATATTACTAGGAGTGCACAGGTACACTGATTATCCTACCCTGAAGTAGCTAGATACGTGAGCAGATATTACTAGGAGTGCACAGGTACATTGATTATCCTACCTTGAGGTAGTTAAGCAGTTGATCGTGATCACGATCTGAGGAAGCATAGAAGAGCAAAACTTTTACAACCTTTCCCCTGAAACAAGATCACATTAATCTATTTTAGAACTGGTCTGTATTATGTAACTAAAAGTTAATATTTATGATATTGTTTGCCATAAGTTCCAATAACAAGTATTTCTAATTATTTTCCAGTATGCACACATGCACCAATCATTCATGAATATTTCTCAAATATATTTTGTCCAGAAAGGTTTGAATCAAACATTTTGCAGCAGAATAAATTAAAACATTTAATCATTTGAAATAAGGAATTAAAACAGTTATTATATCAATATATAAACTATGGTTCCTATGGATGGTAGACATTTCAGGTAAACTTTTATGATTGTGTAAAATTTATATTCAAATTTATTTTGACATTGTCCACGGGCAACATACTGTGTGATTCTGTGTGATTCTGATTATTCTTTTTTAATATCTTATATCTAATGATATAAAACAATTCTTTCAAAACCTGTATATACCTATATGAGAGTAGAGTATACTGATTGACTACAAACCAGAAATTGTCATTTTGATTTTAGACTTAAAAGAACATGTGACAATTGCTTTTTGGAGATTGTACATATGAATGTTTGTCTATCATTCCAGGATGGCTTAGTAAATGTTTACTTTAATGCTTTCTTCTCCTTTTCTGCCTCATTCTGGAACCATTTCGAACATTCCTACAAATGCACAACATGTCACTACATTGTTAATTCTTATTTTTGTAGAATATACCTATTGTAAGAAGGGCTTTATCCTTAATGTGTTAAAAAAAACAGAATGATTATATAATTTTTGTGAAACATGAAACATGCGACAAACCAGTGAAATCACTGTGGAAATAATTATTCCTAAATATTTTAAAGAAATACTAGCTTGCCTGTATGGATATAGGTGTATGCGCAACATCAAGGTAATATGTCAAACCCTCCTGTCTTATTGTATGAAAACGGCCAGCCCACTCACAGTCTTTTAAACCTGGATAGAAATATATGAATTATTTGAGCTTTATGGAGAGCAACAATAACTTCGATATATAAACTACAATAATATATATATATATATATATATATATATACATATGTATATATATGTATTTATTGTAGTTGTAGTTGTACCATTTATATTTCATTTAGCGTTTATTAATCATGATAAGATAATGGATGTAAAAAGTTACAAATATGTAGTTAACATATAGACATGTCTTACCCTTTTGCATTGGTTCTGTAATTTTGAAGGAGCTGGTAGGATTCACGGTATGATATTGATCCATGACTCCAGAGTAGTGGGATTTTCTTTCATCTATATCTGTTATTGATGGACAATCTCATTTATATTGGACCTAATTCAAAATATTGCCTTTTTATAAATTCCATTATATATTAAAACAAATCATACCCATAAAAATAATATGCGTGGTGATTATTTCTTCAAACCATTATGTGTTATGTGGTGAGTTGTTTAATAATAATAATAATAATGGGTAGCTGCGCTGCACTGGAGCCGAATGGCGTCCTTAACCACCTTGGCGCCAAGACTGGCGTCCCCCACGTGACCGTTGTCCCGTTGCTAGGGAGCAACAATGCCCTGCTGGGCGGATTAGCGGCGACACCTAGTGTTCCAGGTTTAACCCACCTTATCTTATTATAAGGAAGCAATATATTGGTGGAAGCCCTCTCCTCTATTGCTAGACTATTAATATATTTGCGGAAGCCCTCTCCTGTATTGCTAGACTATTAATATATTGGTGGAATCCCTTTACGACATGCTGGGGTATCCAATGTTGTTTTTAATGTGTCCACTTTTGTCATAATAAGATTTTATTGACATTTCGAATTAATAATATAATGATGAAGTATTCAACAAGTCAGGTTAAAAAAAAATGACATCATGGAATCTAACAGGAATTCCTGAAAGTCTCTGGTCTGGTCACTTGCTTGCTGAGATCAGTCGGGTGTGTGGTCACTTTCACATGTCTTGAAATAGTGGGAGAATCACCAAACATATATCTGAGCATTATTACTACATGTTTTCATCCAAGTGATTTGTGCATATGTGAGTTCGTGCATTTTTTGGCTGATTTTGAACTGTGCAAAATGAAGAACATGAACCATGAGTAATGTTTTTAAAGCATAGTATTTTGTGTGTGTGGAGGGGGGGAAGTGTACTGGCCCTCAGCAGAGATGTTTAAATATTTCTGCCCTCAGTGAAAATGGACACTCAAAACAAGGGAAAGCTGACATGCCTTACCCTCCATAGCAGGACCTCTCTCTCAGTCCCTGCCACCAAAGCTATAAAGGTGTGCACAAAATTGACCGCAAGTCATCAATCAGTATTCATTAAAATCTGGCTGTGAACTGATTGGCAGGGAATAAATGCTAACTGAAATAGATTCTGTTTTGGGACAGCTGCACTGATTGGTCAGTCTGACTCTCAGACACCTAATTGCAATTTATGGCCTGGTGTTGGTCAATTTAGATTTGACGATATTTTGTGAGCAAGGCAAGTATTTATAACTTGGGAAATTCCAAATTCAGAATGGTACCAAATGACTGCAGAGGTAGTAATGACTGCAGAGGTAGTAATTGACTATTCCTATGTATAGCAGAGTAACATCTTTATGAAAAGATTATATTACACTAAGATAATTGGCAAGTTGGACTTTTTCTCATTCAAAAAGAAAATAAGCCTCATGATGATGTCATTCTGAGCATTAAGTCTCATGAAAAGTCATTGAAATCCCTCCATATTGGAAAAAATGTCTACAAAGTCCCATTCACCTCATCACTCTTTATCTTTGATTTTATGTTTTTATTCCACATGTGAATTGTAGAAAAAATAATGATAGTAAGGATATCGATACTAACCTTTTCCATGGTCATTGAGCCATATATTACAGACGTCCAGAGCCAGGGCGGCGTTGAGCTTCTGAACCTCACCAGGAATACCCAGCACTATTGGCAGTCCTCCCCAGTTATAACTCTCGAAGTCTTTTGTAACATAGAGAGGACTCTGAAAGGATATCATATTAAACAAATGTATGCTTTTGTTCTTAAATATAAGGCGTTTTGTGATGTTTGAAATTTGTTTATGAAAAATTATTTTAATTCTGTTCATGGTTGTTCAGTTTACCTGTCTCTCTTTAGCACAGTTTAGCAGAATCTCCATGGCGTTGGCTGGTTGTGGAACTGTCACTGCTGGTACTAAAGGCTGTAAGAGTAAAGAATCAATGTTAACAATGAATTATCCTCTTCATCGTATATGAAATGAAAATATTAAATCATACCGCTGGGAAGTGATCAATGACACACGCATGCTCACTGAGAGTATTAAGGTCCGTAATAAATTGCATCTATAGGAAAGGTGACCAGGCAAATGTCAATATGACAGGGTGACTTGTTGAGGACAATAATACAAGAAATATTCAGGATAAATGCAAATGTTAAATATATCAAGCATAGGTAGGGTGACTGGATGAGGACGATAATACAAGAAATATTCAGGATGACCGCAAATGTCAAATATTGGATGTGCAACTGGAAACAGTCAACAACGACGTCCAGATAACTGATAAAGGTAACTGACTCATGTAAAGGGTGACTAGCAAAGGTTCCAGACAATGTCTGTTCATAGTAGTTGATAGTAACCGGATTTAAACCGTGAACCCCATGGTCGTATTTCAACCTTATTAATTATTAATGATCAGTTTAGGTGAATTCACATATTTTGCCTAATGCATGTCAAATGCTCTATCTTATAATTATTTGTGGTTCAAGGTTTCAAAATGCTTATATTGATAATATATGCACGAAATACAAAAGGTCGTGCAAAAAAAGGACATTTTAATATCTAAACCAAATATTATTAGTATGAATGAAATCATTTAAATAAGAACCTTAAATATGCCAGCTTTATGCCAAGCTACATCTTCTATGGTATTACCCAAGATGTCCACGTGATCAACATCAAGGCTGCTAACTCCACACACCACTGGGGATCTGTAGAAGGTACAATGGCTAGATTTATCTTTATTCAATCACATTTATACAGTTTGATCAATTTATTTCCAGGGTTTTCTCTATCCGTTCTTCAGGCTTATTTTTCCTACCTGAAAATATTCGTGGCATCATATCTTCCTCCAATTCCCACTTCTATAATAGCCATGTCAACCTAAAATCAGAAATGATCCATCTATTACATGTTAGGCCCTTAAAAAAGTTTGTTGAAATATTTGACCTACTTTCGGCCATCTTTGTTCAGTGCTTTCGCGGCATGGCTTTTGCTATCACAAATGTTTTCCCCACAATATATACGTGCGAATTGTTAAATTGCTCCTCATTTTTGTTTTTCAAATATTGAACTAGCAAATATTAATCTAGCAAATAATAAACAGCAAATATTGACCTAGCAAATATCAAACAAGCAAATATCAAACTAGCAAATAATAATCTAGCATTTTATCTAATAGTGAGAAAGGTTTGAATGAGAAAATATAATGATGTAGATGGGAATACCTTTTCCTGTACAAATACGTGGAGGGCCATACTCAGAAAGAAGCTGGAGCGATAAGGCATATCATTATCATCAAACTACAAAGCAAATATGGTCAGCATCTTGAGAAAACAAAATTTTAGATTAAAGTGATCAAATTTATCCAATTGCACTATTGAAGGTTATTTCGTAATGTTGTCTACAATTATTTATAATAATATATTATGTTGAGCAAATTTATCTTCTGTATGTTTTAGATTCGAAACCCGTGCCAAGGTCAAGGTCAGTGGTAAACAGTAAAAACTTCATTGTCTTTATTAAGAAAATGAAATGTTGATCAATAAACAAAAAGATAATCAACATCAAACTTAGGAATTTGCACTGATAGTCAAATACCTGGCATTAGAGTTTCTCCTTTCAAACCGTTGATTTTATCAAGTCAGAATAAGTGCTTAGATACATTAAAACCAAGATAAGATTTATCTATTTGTTGGTAATAAACGTTAAGGCACGGGTCCTGAGATTTGAAATTTCAAAATGGTCAGATTTGAGATACACGTCACCGGGTATCAATGCCCAACTCTTTTTGAAGTGACTGCGGATCACTGAATTGCATCATCGTTGTACAAGGCATGAACCCATAAACCACATTCTATGGCAATCACTCATGAGATCCCAGATTCCAAAGTCATCATTTCACAACCACTCACTTTAGTGCTTTCCAGTCTGTCGATACAATCCCAGAAATATTTGCTAAAGGCTTCCCTTGTTAACGGGACGCCATTAATACGGTACCTCTCGCGTGTTTCCAGCAAATGTGGAGAGCTGAAAAACGTGAGGTTATCTGGATGAAAAACTAAATATACATTTAGTGCATTGTTTGACGAAGGCCAAATAAAATAATACCTTTGTTTCAGGTCACCTCACCGATCCTCCCGCACCCCCCCCCCCCGACCAAAAGCGTTTTTTTCTTCTGTTTTGTTTTACCTTGTTGTTTGTTTATTTGTAGGGGGAATAAATCCTACCTACCCTATATTCTTACAGGCATGTTACCTGAAACAAAGGTATTATTTGATTTGGCCTAAATTATCATTAAGATGGCCGATGCTACACATATCTTCTCAGACGGTACCCATTTTGACCCCTTTTTATATCTGCCAATTGGGGACTCTCATCTAAAAGACCCATAAATAACCTAGAGTGATTAATTTGAAACTTTGTTTGTAAAAAAAAGTCATGCATTAGCTCATTTATATACACATGTTTTATGCCAAGACTCACTTACTTCATGAAGCCTGTTTTGATGCCATGGTGACGTAAGATGCTTTCACAAAAGATACTTGTTGACCCTTTGCCCTTGGTACCAGTCATGTGAATCACAGACAGCTTGTCAATATCTGATGACTGAGCATAAAATAAGTATGTGGTGCTAATGAAATGTTAAAGATCAATGTTAACTGAACATTGTTTATTAAAGGAAGATTAAAACGTATTTCAAGTTTTTACGTTGAGATTTCCAATTACCGAGACATTCGCTAAACCTGAGAGTATTAGACCTGAGTCTACTATTTGATATGTGGGACCAGGGCATACGAAAGTAGTGCTTGATAATTTCCTACTCCCCCTTATTATACATGATAATAACGAGATGCAGATCACATTAGACATAAAATGAATAGTGATATTTAATAGCACAATAATGGCTTGTTTTGTCAAAGTTATTAGAAAAATAATGAGAATAATTGAAGGGACTATATATTGATCTTTGCTATCAGGGGCTCATTTCTATATTGCCATGTTCTGTTCTTTGTTTTCAAGGTAGGTGGCGCTTTAACAGATCCTAGCAAAAAATTTCAATGGTCAACCTAACTTCATACTCTGCTTTTAGAAAGATAAATATTTTTGCCATCTTATAAGTATTTTTCAAAATACCCTAGGTCGATACGAATATTTTCTATGAATTTTTGAAGGTGAGGCATTTACTATGGTTTTCAATGGGACATTGTAATAGTGGTCCGAGGCCTAATAGGCAAACAGCATGGAGTTTAACTTTCAACTGTGAATCTTTTGAGCAGTGATTTGTCAATTAATTTAGTAAATTTATGTAAATAGGAAATAGATCCAGTGTGGTTTAATCCATATCAGGTCCCTTTTTGCCTGATATAATGTATGACAATGCCAACAACCCCTATAAACCTCTATATTGAAGTGCATGCTCTATTGGCACCTGGACCACATGCTGCACAAGTCAATAGGTGTATTTTATATAATAAATATACACAGCAGAGAGAGTTTACAATGTGAAGATGTATAAGAAAAAACTGTATAAAATGTCCATTGTGAACTTCATGCTCATCAATTAGGCAAAATGCATGCTCTCAGACTCTCTGTTTTCTGTGTAACATCCTAATATATTGCTCTTAGAGGGATCTCTATTTTTAATATTTCATAAATTATGCATGAAATCAGAAGGTAACATTCAAATTTAAATAATTTGCATAATAAAGTATCATTTGGTACTCTTTATCCTATAATATCGACTCAAAACAACATTTTACAGCACAAAATAGCATTTTTTCATGATTTCTTAAAAAGTTTTTGATTTTTTTTGGCATTAAAAAATTCTTTTGCGTAGTTATTTAAAATTTATACATGTGCATCCCTACTTTACAATTTGATTCTGAAAGTTTGAAGTCAATATAAAATGAAATAATAGTTTTAATCATCCCTTATTGTGTGGCACCAAAATGCCCTGAATGGTACTCTAATCTGGTAAGACCAGGGGAGCCAATAGGTGGCACTATCGTATATAGGTAAGCATGCATGCTTGTTTTAACACCTGCACTTAAGTAGGGTAATATAATAGATGACTATAATTGGCATAAAGTTGCATTTAGGTCTATATTTGATCTCTATTAATAGGCAAACAGCATGGAGTTTAACTTTCAACTGTGAATCTTTTGAGCAGTGATTTGTCAATTAATTTAGTAAATTTATGTAAATAGGAAATAGATCCAGTGTAGTTTAATCCATATCAGGTCCCTTTTTGCCTGATATAATGTATGACAATGCCAACAACCCCTTTAAACCTCTATATTGAAGTGCATGCTCTATTGGCACCTGGACCACATGCTGCACAAGTCAATAGGTGTATTTTATATAATAAATATACACAGCAGAGAGAGTTTACAATGTGAAGATGTATAAGAAAAAACTGTATAAAATGTCCATTGTGAACTTCATGCTCATCAATTAGGCAAAATGCATGCTCTCAGACTCTCTGTTTTCTGTGTAACATCCTAATATATTGCTCTTAGAGGGATCTCTATTTGTAATATTTCATAAATTATGCATGAAATCAGAAGGTAACATTCAAATTTAAATAATTTGCATAATAAAGTATCATTTGGTACTCTTTATCCTATAATATCGACTCAAAACAACATTTTACAGCACAAAATAGCATTTTTTCATGATTTCTTAAAAAGTTTTTGATTTTTTTTGGCGTTAAAAAATTCTTTTGCGTAGTTATTTAAAATTTATACATGTGCATCCCTACTTTACAATTTGATTCTGAAAGTTTGAAGTCAATATAAAATGAAATACTAGTTTTAATCATCCCTTATTGTGTGGCACCAAAATGCCCTGAATGGTACTCTAATCTGGTAAGACCAGGGGAGCCAATAGGTGGCACTATGGTATATAGGTAAGCATGCATGCTTGTTTTAACACCTGCACTTAAGTAGGGTAATATCATAGATGACTATAATTGGCATAAAGTTGCATTTAGGTCTATATTTGATCTCTATTAGACCTGAGTCTACTATTTGATATGTGGGACCAGGGCATTCGAAAGTAGTGCTTGATAATTTCCTACTCCCCCTTATTATACATGATAATAACGAGATGCAGATCACATTAGACATAAAATGAATAGTGATATTTAATAGCACAATAATGGCTTGTTTTGTCAAAGTTATTAGAAAAATAATGAGAATAATTGAAGGGACAATATATTGATCTTTGCTATCAGGGGCTCATTTCTATATTGCCATGTTCTGTTCTTTGTTTTCAAGGTAGGTGGCGCTTTAACAGATCCTAGCAAAAAATTTCAATGGTCAACCTAACTTCATACTCTGCTTTTAGAAAGATAAATATTTTTGCTATCTTATAAGTATTTTTCAAAATACCCTAGGTCGATACGAATATTTTCTATGAATTTTTGAAGGTGAGGCATTTACTATGGTTTTCAATGGGACATTGTAATAGTGGTCCGAGGCCTGAGAGCAATAATAAAGGGAGTAGCAACTCAGCAACCAGGTGTCAGGCCCAGCCGAAATCTCGTTCTCGGCGTGGTTCCGCGTGACTTCACTGAGACCAGGGAGAGTTTGTGGAGACCATTGTTGTGTTGAAATTGTCAGCAGTTTCTTTGTCAGAATTCTTGTAGATTTCACGAATATAGCAACTTTACACTTCACAAAAACAATAAACAGGTATGTGTGATCGTGTTGTTATGTAGATAATTAGTATTTTAGACATTTAAAATGATGTATTTTGTCAGGAAACCTGAATAAAATGAGGTACATGATCGAGTTGGGAGATTGTCAGCTGATTGTATGACTTGTCAAATTGTCAAATCTAAATTCAATTTTTTTAATTTTTAATACCCATGTAATTTTTAAAACCATGACTGTCCTAGAATCTTTGATTTGTCTATATTGTTGAAGTTAACTTTGTTTTGTCATAGAAAAAAACAATATTTTCATTTAGGGGGGTGACATTTTCCATAAAATTCATGAAAATTCACAAAGTCGGTCAGGCGCAAACTGGAAAATTGTCGAATATACATTCATTATTTTAAATTATTAATCCTAATGCAATGTTAAAAAACCTGACTGTCCTAGAATCTTTTATTTGTCTATATTGTTGAAGTTAACTTAGTTTTGTCATAGAAAAAATCAATATTTTCATTTTGGGGGGTGACATTTTCCACAAAATTGATGAAAATTCATAAAGTCGGTCAGGCGCAAAGTGGAAAATTGTCAAATATACATTCATTATTTTAATATATTAATCCTAATGCAATGTTCAAAAACCTGACTGTCCTAGAATCTTTTATTTGTCTATATTGTTGAGTTTAACTTCAATATCTGATCTTTAATTTTCATGCAATGTTAAAACCCTGGCTGTTTAAGAATCTTTGATTTGTCTTTATTATCAAAGTATATTTTGTAATATCATAGAACAAATCATTGTTTTCATTTTGGAGGCTGACAGTACCAAAAAAACTCATGAAAATTCTTAGTCAACTGTATTACATAGTTTAACTTAAATCACATAGTTTAACTTAAATTACATAGTTTAACTTTAATTTAAAAAAACTTAAATTAAAAAAAAAAAAATCTTCATGCTATATTAAAAATCCTCGCTGTTCTGTATATGAGACATCCCTTATTTGTTTGTTCAAAAATCAATTACACATGTATTTATTGCTTCAAAATTTGATTACAGATGTACCGTATATTTCAGATGTGACGGACATGTCATAATTCTGCATCTCCCCACATCAGAATCGGTATGAAAGGATGTGCATCAGCAGCAGTATGAAAGAATGTGGCAGACCTGTCATTCAGTTGTAGATCTCCAGAGAAGACAATTAAATTTCAACAGAAAATATTTTTGGAGCAAATGTAAACCATGAATATATTTTAATATCGGCAATAATATTGACCTTCACCATGTTAAAGATGTGGAATAGGATAGAAATCTGAAATATGTTTAACAGTTTTTTATTTCTGTATGTTCATTGTTGTTGGCAAATGCAATAAAAATATGAATTACCAAACCTGTTGCATTTTTTATTGATTAAAAATTTAATAATTGGATATGCATCTCATGCAGGGGTATATTGTAATATAATGGTACAAAACATGAGAAATAGTTGTTTACCAGCATATTTCAATCTATTATATCTAGTGATAACATCTATTCAGCTTTGATGCCTCAAACCAATGGCCCATTATACAAAATATGGCAGGACTGGCTCACTGTGCCCTGGCCAACTCGCAATGCACATAATGTGTTATTTAATACCTGCAAGAATTGTCAATCTAAATTCATTGTGAAGATTAGATTGAGGATCTCTAGCATTTCATCAAATTTCAAAAATGCAGTCATCTTCAGAAATATGCAAGGTAAATTTATAGGGTAGTTTTAACAAGTATCCCTTCATTAAGTTGATTTTTTAAATTTTACAACCTAAAAACTGTCCCTTATTGCTTTGAAATGTGTAAAATGCAAATAAATGATAAAAAAATCTTTGGAAGCTTTATTGTTGTCATCTGTTGCATTAGATTACTCATGGAACTCCTCAATGACTTGATTTGTTTTCTTCAATTTCAATATGTCAAAATTTGAAAGCCTAATTGATTTTTCCATCAAGGTGTGATAAGACTGTCAGAAACCACATCTCACAAATAATTTTGTAAGTCCTGGTGTACACTTGCAAAGCCAGGTATAAACCCCTGGGTCTGCTAAGGAGAATAATACATGTTGGAATAACTTAAAGAATTGTTAATCTGTAAATTCATTGTGAACATGTCACTAACAAAGTCAAAGGCTTCAAATGCGATGTTTACCGATCAATTACGAATTAGTTATTTGTAATACAGACCTGACAGTGCCATATTCAAACTCCTCAAGAAATTTAGATGTGGTTGAAAAAAAAATGCTTTAAATTTCATCAAACAGAACCCTTTCAAAGCTAGCATTCTTGTGTCAAAGTTTGTGACAGCTCTCACTCGTGAACTGCCTTTCTACCCTGCTTATAAAAGTAGGTCACAGCATCTGGCTGACTCGGGCCACCTCGTGAGGTGTCGAGGATTACCGAGTGCAATTAGGCCATGATTAGCATATCAATAGGGTGCGTGAGCTGATATGACAATCTCACTCACACTGGGCAAGTTGCTACTCCCGTTATATTGCTCATATTGCTCTCAGGCTAAACTTTGTGTTTTATTGGTTTTATTTTTACAATGCATTTTGAACTTCGTTGTATTATCATGTATTTTGAAAAGAAATATAATAAAAGTGTAGTTTTGACTGATATCAGAATGAGACTAAATTACCACACATCCACGTGTCGGTGTTCAGACTTGTATGAGAGGTTTCTTTATGGCACAGAACCAAAAACAGAGCACCTAGTTTCCATTGAGAATAACTAAAGTCTGATTTTAGCCATAGTATTGGTAAGATAAAAGGTAAAATACTTAAATCTTGATGAAATGATCAACATTTAAATTCAGGTTGAGCCGAATATTAGTGGTAGAAAACACCTTTTGATAACTAAGTAATCTTAAAATTAAAAAAAGTATATTAACGGCGTACTTTGCCTTGTTAACATGAATACATATACACATCAGGATAAGTAGTCTGACATGGTCTTGTGATTTGGAATTATTCCATATAGAACAGATCTATGGGTTTTATTACACATATTACATACATTGACTCCCAATCTGGAGAGAAAGCGCAAGGTCTCTGCTCTTCTGAGCTCCGGCTTCTTGTATTTCTCGGTAGGCACCTTCTTCTCGTGTTCCATATCTGCGAGTCTCATTACCGCATCCTGAAACCAATGAAGAATTAATAAACATATCTTTATTGTTTGAGCTATTCTGTTACTAGTACTGGATTCCAAAAGTAAGGGATTCCAACATATATCCCAAACAGAAGTGTCTAAAACCATATTGCAGTGACAGACATTGAAATTCTGTCATTACACCTGTCATTACACCTGAAGTTTCTGGTTGGTAAACATTTGGGTAGATAAATATGTTATGGTTCAAGCATTGTTGGTGACTTGTGACTCCATGTTGTTTTATAATTTTATGCAATGATAGACGATGACATCGTTTTGAACGTTCTGCTTTACATCACGCACTTCTTTTCTTTTTATTGAAGTATTCATATGCCCGGGCGCATGCGCAAATTGGAATCTTGCATGTACACAGACGAACACTCCACAGTGGCGTAAGTTGCTTGAACAATAATGACCACAGAAAAAACCGGATCACAAACCACAGGAAATTATTACACACTTCCCATGATCGTACCGATCACAGAATACAAAAAAAAATAAATGTTTGCAATGGAGAAGTCTTGGCATTGCGACCAAGGTAAAGACAGTTAAAAGAGGCTATGAGATATAAACTTCTTAAAACTGAATATTACATATACAAAATTGGATTATAGACAGACAGACATACAAACGGTCGGACGGACGGAGGTACGTACAGACAGTTGAACAAACATTTCCCCTGGAGTGAAGTTGTCTTGACGTTGTGAGCAAGGCTACGAGGTGCACATATCTTTCAACTGAATACAATAGACCATACCTTCGTCAGTAATTGGAGTAAAAACCCAAATGTATACCAACCAGAAACTTCAGGTGTAATGACAGGTACAATGACAGAATTTCAATGTCTGTCACTGCCAACTATGGTTTTAGACACTTCTGTTTGGGATATATTGTAGGATATAGATTACCCACCCATAGACTCTTATATACAAATATAGACAATCACGATCTTTGGCAAGAAACCATAGAGGTTACTCAGTGCTACGTAGAGGCCAACAAGTGCAGGCCAAGGAGACGCATTACTCGCCCCGAATAGAGATGACGGGATCCTCCAAGCCATGCAGGCAGGACATGCGCAGTCCCGGCGCTGAAGAAGACGCTACACAGGCAGCCCTCACACAGGTGCTCAGGTTTCCTTAAAAAGGCCCCGAAATCGCTATTCAGGGAGCAGAATCCACTTGCCTAGAAGATCCACGACACTCAGCATCGTGACAGCCACACTTGCATAGACTCGGGTGCTTTATGCATTCTCAGGACTTTGTCAGTATCATGCATTCGGGTATTTCATATGCCTCGCTCTTTACCATGCCAACCTAGCCAGACTAGTGTATATAGCACCGAATAAAGGAGACCCTTGTGCATTGTATACTCTGTGTCTGCAGTCCTTATTACCTCCCAACTCACATAGGTAGATAGGGTAGCTGGGTTAAGGCCCCGTTCACAGCCAGCGAGTACAAGATCCCAGATCCCCGTCCACATTCCCCAACGACGGAGACATTCCCCATACACTAGTAGGGATACAAACCCTACGTAACAATATGTTGATAGATTATTGTCATATCAGTGGCTGAAAGTTTTGAGATCTCATTGGAATGTTGATTTTTAAAGCATTCATGAAATCACAGGGGTCACAGGCAATTTTACAGAGGTTTGGCATATGTTTAAATGATATATGGTACAAACTGTGATACAATCAAGCTATCTCAGTAATATCAACCGAAATACATGATTGTTATAATAATAATAATGTATAAATTACAATTGAATGAATAAAATTACATACATACCTAAAACATTCAAATTGTGCCTGAATGATTAATGGTAATATGATATTCATCAGTTGATAAATGTCATGCATACATCCAACATCATACAGTTAGCTATATAGTTTATCATAGAATTGGCTGAATGCAGATATGATGTGTAGAACTTTAAAAATCGACATTCCAATGAGATCGCAATACATTCAGCCACTAATATCACAATAATCCATCAACATATATCCCAAACAGAAGTGTCTAAAACCATATTGCAGTGACAGACATTGAAATTCTGTCATTACACCTGTCATTACACCTGAAGTTTCTGGTTGGTAAACATTTGGGTAGATAATTATGTTATGGTTCAAGCATTGTTGGTGACTTGTGACTCCATGTTGTTTTATAATTTTATGCAATGATAGACGATGACATCGTTTTGAACGTTCTGCTTTACATCACGCACTTCTTTTCTTTTATTGAAGTATTCATATGCCCGGGCACATGCGCAAATTGGAATCTTGCATGTACACAGACGAACACTCCACAGTGGTGTAAGTTGCTTGAACAATAATGACCACAGAAAAAACCGGATCACAAACCACAGGAAATTATTACACACTTCCCATGATCGTACCGATCACAGAATACAAAAAAAAATAAATGTTTGCAATGGAGAAGTCTTGGCATTGCGACCAAGGTAAAGACAGTTAAAAGAGGCTATGAGATATAAACTTCTTAAAACTGAATATTACATATACAAAATTGGGGGGCCACGGGTCGTGGCTCAGTTGGTTAGAGCGCCAGCTTATTAGCACCAGTTCCTCTGTGGTGATCCAAAGGTTGTGGGTTCGAACCCCGGCCGTGCCGGGATTGAACTCATGATACAATTTCCCACATGAGCTGAGGCCAGTGCCTAAAGGGTTAACCCGTTGTCCTTGTAAATCTGTGACCGGGTGAGTTGTCATGTCAAGGACCTGCGACATGACAATTCAGTGAGGCAGCACTTTATCTGCTACAAGTAGGCCTCATCACGAAATGACTGAAATACTGTTGAAAGTGATGTAAAACCCCAAACAAACAAACAAACAATACAAAATTGGATTATAGACAGACAGACATACAAACGGTCGGACGGACGGAGGTACGTACAGACAGTTGAACAAACATTTCCCCTGGAGTGAAGTTGTCTTGACGTTGTGAGCAAGGCTACGAGGTGCACATATCTTTCAACTGAATACAATAGACCATACCTTCGTCAGTAATTGGAGTAAAAAGGTGGCTTTTCTTGCTCTAAAACTGTGCTGATGTCAGAGCAAGATAAACATTACACATGCACAGATAACCCTCAATACTTCCACCCAGGATTGTCAATGTTCAGGATCCATTTCCTGTTTCTAAATACTCTTGATCATAATTTCTCAAATAATTGGCCTATCAACATGCGTAATACATCAATCAAAACCTGAAAATTTTCCAGATTCAAAATTATTTTTAAAAATTTTATCACATGACCTAGTAATTTGCATAATTTTACATAATGAATAAATACAAATAAGAATTTGTCGAGCGACAAAGTATTTTATGGGAAACAAGCGACCAAATTGTTGCAGATTAAGGACGTATATTTCAGTTTCCTTTGGTGCGAGTCTTGTTCTCACTTTCAAAACTGCTCAATATATGACAGCGGGGCAGATCTGATCAGATTTCAAATAGGTATATAAAGGAAAGAAATTGAGACGTGGTCAGTCGCTCGGGAACCCAGAAAGAGAAGGCAAAACTACGTCGTTTTGAAAAATATATGCTCGGTTATTTTCTAGCATAAACATTTGAAATGGGGAATATTTTTGTGTTTATATTATACACATTTGAAATTTCATATAAAACTTGGAATGGAACAATAGCTGGAAGGAAATTAGACCTGCTCGGTTATTAAGATGTTGGTGTTTATATTGAATAATATGCTTGGTTATTTTCTAGCATATACATTTGAAATGGGGAAGATTTTGGTGTTTATATTGAATAATATGCTCGGTTATTTTCTAGCATATACATTTGAAATTAGGAAGATTTTGGTGTTTTTATTATACGCATGGTCAATTTCATATAAAACTAGTTAGTTTCTAAGCATTTATATTTGAATTTTGAAGATTTTGGTGTTTATATTAGGCACATTTGCAATTCCATATAAAATTTGGAACGGAACGAGCGGTTATATTCTAGCAGATACATTTGGAATTTGGAAGATTTTGGTGTTTATATTGAATAATATGCGCGGTTATTTTCTAGCATATACATTTGAAATTGGGAAGTTTTTGGTGTTTATATTATACACATTTTCAATTTCATATAAAACTAGTTAGTTTCATATATATATATATTTGAATTTCGGAAGAATTAGGTGTTTATATTATGCACATTTGCAATCTCATATAAAATTTAGAATGGAACAATGGCATGAAGTTATTTAGATTATTAAGAACATTTTAAAACTTGGTGAATTAGCGTGGTGGGCACCCCCCCAGGACCCTGGATAATTTGGGACTGGTATCAGGTATGCGGGGAAGGTAGCATTGTGTATCGGGTCTGAAAAATAATTTGTTTGATTTGAGCGATTATTCAAAAATTTGAAGATTTGCCTGAAACTCTGGATTCAGAGGGTGGGAACATGAGCGACCACGAGGGAGGGTAGAAAATAAGAAAAATTAAGTATCAACCAAAAAATTAAAAGCTTGGTATACAAAATATAAAAGGTGGTGTAAGCACAAAATAGGGAGAGGAAAATAAGGAGTTTTTTAAACTAAGAAAGTCTGTAAATTTCAGAAATATATATTAACAAGGTAAGAATAGAAAATAGTGAGCTGTTTGCTACTAAATATGGGTCTCTTGTCTAACCAGGGTTATACAAAGTTAACTAATGCTTAGGACTGGAAACTAGTTCAGTCTGTTGGATTAGGTTTTCCAAGTTGACATGGTTAAGAGGGAACATCCATCAGGGGGAAAACAGTTGGCAGGTAAAAGAGTTTATAATATTGATTAACCATAAAGTAGATCAAAACAGGAATTGAACTAAAGTAAAGGTTATGGTAAGCAGAAAAAATCTGATTGGACAAGGGTGAGTCTATGACCATTCTTGTTAATTGGGTATAATTCTTATCTGAATTTAAGATAACGATAAAAGTTTAAAAGATTATTTGAAGTTACAGGAGAAAGTCTAAAATAAAAATGTCAGGCTAGTTAGCTAAATTCAAATAAATGAAATTTAAATACTATTGGGTTTGCAGGAATGAGTCTATGACCATTGCACTTAATGGATATATTTATCTGAAGTTCATGATAATGAAAGATAAGTTAAATATTAATTGATTTTGCAGGAGTGAGTTTATGACCATTCTTGTTAAAAATGTCTGAAAAGACAAGTTCTGCTAGTAGATCACTCACATATGGCAAGAATGAGACGACATTTGAATATGGAGAAAGGAATAGATCAGAATTTCAACATAGAAAACGTGCAGGTAAAATGGTGGAACGAAAAAAAGAATTAATTTTAATAAATTATAAAGTATATAACATTCATATTTTAAAAAGAAATTTACTGATATCCTAAAAGGAACTTTGGATTTTATAATTTCTGGGTTTATAATTATCTAGAATTAGGAATAATTACACAGAATGCTACTATAGGATTTCCCTAAATTCACAAGATTATGGTTAAAATTGTATATAATTTGCATAGTCTGTCTACTTATTACAATATTACCTCTCTACCCTGATACCAAATAATCATGGGATATATATCTTTATTATGTACATATGAATATTTTACCCTGGTACATAGTTATCATGGGACTAACATTATATTATACCCAGATACATGGTTATCATGGGACTAACTTATAATACCCTGGTACATAGTTATCATGGGACTAACTTATAATACCCTGGTACATAGTTATCATGGGACTAACTTATAATACCCTGGTACATAGTTATCATGGGACTAACTTATAATACCCTGGTACATAGTTATCATGGGACTAACTTATAATACCCTGGTACATAGTTATCATGGGACTAACTTACAATACCCTGGTACATAGTTATCATGGGACTAACTTATAATACCCTGGTACATAGTTATCATGGGACTAACTTATAATACCCTGGTATTTGGTTACCATGGGACTTACAAATATTTGATGCAATATTTTCTACCCTGGTACTTTGTTATCATGGGATTAACATATATTGGATACAATAGTTATCTACCCACACACGGTGTGATCAGGGGAACAACCTTACGTTAGATTATGGTATGATGTATATATAGTTTACTATTACAAAAATATAAAGTGAAATGGTTATTATATTATGATATGTGAGAATAGTGATGAGAAAATTAAGATTATACTATGCATGGAAAATATTTACAAAAAACAGATAAAATACAAAAATTGGAACAATTTCATTAGTTATTAAAATGGATATATGAATGATCATTAAATTGATTTAACTATAATATGATGGTCATCAAGGCTCAAAAGATCCGGAGGCCAAATACCAGACCAGGTTGAAATAAAGGTATCCGGAACGTAAAAAGAATCAATTCTGAAGAATTTATAAAGTATATATAAAATTCATATTTAAAAAATGAAAATTACTTGTATCCCAAAAGGGTCTCAGGTTTTTTTTTTTTTTAATTTCTGGTTTTATATTTTTTTAGAAATAGGAATAATTACAGAGTTCTACTATAGGATTTCCTTAAATTCATACGATTATGGATTATATTACATACAATTTGCATAGTCTGTTTACTTTTTACAATATTATTTTTCTACCTTGATAACAGATTGTCAGGGGATATATATGTGGATATATATATATATATATATTTTGTACATATGAATATTATGTCCTGGTACATAGTTATCATGGGACTAACATTATATTATACCCAGATACATTGTTATCATGGGATTAACATATCTACGGTATACGGTAGAGGCCTACAGTAAAGAAGAAAGTTAAGACCACGAAGATTAGTACACAGCAGCCCAAAAAGGAGCTTCAGATGTCCAACTAAGACCGCTAGGTAGATGGAGAAGTAATGCATTCCCAAGATATATAAGGCCAAATCAAGAATCCTTCCAATACTAAGGGGGTTGGGGGTTGCTGGTGGGGCTCTCCAGATTTGTGCCAATTCTGGAGGGCAGAACTTGCAGTCCTGCCTTGGCGGATAGCTCCTACCAGCGGAGGAAAGTGTTTTGACCTAAGTTTCTTACTGGGCCAAACTGGGGGAACAATTTAAAGGAAAATTTAGGTGTGAATAACAATTAAGTTCAATTGGATATAATAATATAATTATTATTTGTCAATATGTCGTCAGATAAGGTTAAATATTATAAATGTTTTTCTGAGAGTGCTTTGTCTTAATTTTGGTTCAATGACTTATTGGATAATAGGTCGGGAATTTATAATTGGCAAATTTATTTGATATTGAAAGTGAATGTTGTGACTTGAAGCCATTTATGTGAGAAAGTTAACTTGAATATGATTGGCAAATTTATTTGGATATTGAGATTGATGATGTTGTGATTTGAAGAAAATTATGTGATAAATTTAATCTGAAATTGATTGGAAAAATTATTTGGATATTGAGATTGAATATGTTGTGATTTGAAGAAATTTATGTGATAAATTTAATTTGAATATGATTAGAAAATCTATTTGGATATTGAGATTGAATATGTTGTGATTTGAAGTCATTTATGTGATAAATTTAATTTGAATATGATTGGTAATTTTATTTGGATATTGAGATTTCATATGTTATGGCTTGAAGCCATTTATTTTATATATTATTTTTATATGATTAAAATCCTGGTCTGCAACATAATACAGTCTTTTGGTTTTTGTTCGTTTTCCTTTGGTTCAATCACTGAGCGAGAGGACCATAAAAAAAATACTTTTAGAGTAAAGTAAGAAATGGTATGATATTCTGATACTACAGTGACCGGCAACTGTCCGAAACCGGCAGATTAAACTCAGACATTTTTAACTATGTCAAATATCGAGTAAAACTGTTCCGTACTAATTGCAATTGAGCTGAATATAGTGCCTCACACGTCACCTTATAATTCCTGTGCCTTTCAAAACGTTAGAAGTGTTTATTTGTTTTCACGGCACGAGTGATGTTGTCATTGTCAAATGACGTCAGAAGCGGTGACGCAACCAACATCACCGTAAAAGTCAATGGAAACTCGGACAGTTTGCCGGTTTGCTGAATGCGTGAAAATAATGCTATTTCTGTTAATATTGAACGGGTATCATTAAAACTCCACAGACCGTTAAAGTCGAAGGTCTTCTTTCGATCTGAGCAGTTTTTACACAGTTTTTAAAGGTTTTGTGAAAATCGGGAGTGAAAAACATGAAAGTGTCCGGATTTGGCTGCCGGTCACTGTACATAAAATTCTAGGTTATTTTGATATTTCAAAGTAATTAATCGGACAATTATTAAGTGCATAAAAATCATTTGAAAAAAAAGGGGCAGAGCCTAAAATCGTATTGAATTTAAGCTCCGCCCACTATTTTGAATGCCATTTAAGCAATAAATAATGTTTCGATTTTCACATATAAATTATAAAATCCAGCTTGAAATTTATGCTCTTCCACAGAGAAGCTTTGAATTTTAAGTTTCTGTAAAATTAAAAAGTCACATATTTTAATGAGGTATCAATATGCTAATTAAGTCATGTGACCAGACTACCAGAATTGACTAACAGAATTTTCAGAATTGGAAACTTTTGAGCTTTCTATAGATGTGTCAAACATGGTGATTGGACATGTATTGTTGAAACTGTGATCAAAAACTCTTTTGATTAATTTTAACAATCTCCAAAACTGATGAGTTCACCAGCCATGGAGAGTATGGAGAGCTGTGCCTGTGTGCATAGTGACATCATAAAGGAAAATGTCATAATGACGTCAGACATGGAAGACATAGTGACGTCATGGTAACATCATACATTATGTTAATTTGATCATGTAGAGTACTGCTATTGCCTTTGATAAAACCCCTCCCTCTGTTCTGCTTCAAATACCAGATTTTGGCTATTTTGACGAGCAATATTAAAAGTATTCTAGCCAGGTAAACCCAAAATATAAATTGATTATTTTGTTCTATTTTGACACCATTTATGATGGGTGAAGGTCACACCATGTACCCACTGCAATAAATTTGTACTGCCCATTTTATGTTCAATTTCTCTCATTTATAGTGATGTTTTTCGTCCAAAGAGTATTTGATCAAACACCTGAAAATCATTACCTGCGTGACTGCAGCTGCTGTAGGTTATCACTGGGTCTGTCGAAAGATGAATTATATATATTGTCCAAAGTGAAAAGGTAGTTGTATACAGAGTATTGGTGATGAAGGTTATCCAACAAAGTGTGTGGTAAAACCTTTTATCCTGACATGTTTCAGTCCACTTCAGGTTTATCACCTATAGGCCTGCCAACTTCTCCAACCAATGATTAAATAAAGTGGAGTTGTACAGTTCTGGTTCCGGTAAAGTTTTACAGTTCCGGTGTGTACTTTTCAGTGGAAAAAAAAACAACATGGAGATTGGCAATTGGCCTGTACATCATTACAGGTGTATGTGGTAAATAAGCAGTTAAACAAGCTGATAATTATAAACAAGCAGAGACGCAAAGGTATTTACACTTGTCTGCTTGATGTGTGGGGGTGTCAACTGTTTTTTGACCGTATTGGCTTTTTGACCGTATTGGCTTTTTGACCGTATTGGCTTTTTGACTCTGGCTTTTTGACTCTGGCTTTTTGACTCATTTGTAACATTTTTATTATCATATCTCAACTATAAATGCATTAAAGAGATTAAACTAGGCAATGCTTAATTAAATTGATTGAAAGTTATAAAATGGAATTTTAAAGGATTAAATATATCGTGAAATAAAGTAAAAAAAATCATAATGATAAGAGGACGATGTATAAGTATAGGAAATATTGGCAGAAATCTAAAACATATGGGTGATCCTTCTGCTATCGAATTTGAAATATTGTTAAAACTGGTTTGTTCTATTCCGAGGAGTTCATGGGAATCCTCTTTTAGTATTTTTATTAGGGGATATATCTTAAAGTTACCCTTGCCACAAGTTCACAAATTTCTGAGTAGACTGCCTAAACTTGGCGGTTACCTTTTGCTGTTGATAAATCTAAATTCATGAAAATTTGACTTGAATGTGCTATCCATTTCCAGGGATCCTATTGTGTGGCACACAGTGTTGAAGAAGTTGATGTTATGAGGATTTTGTGCGGTGTATATTGGCTATTTATTCTTCTCATTATTGATATTTTGGCATGTTGAAAATGGTCATTCTTTCCTGTTGTGATGCTATACAAATACCTGTTTTAATTAAGTCATCTCGATATCCTCTTTTTTTTCAGATCCTATTCCAGTTCCTTGAGTCTCCTCTGATCTCCCGGTGCCATCACGGCAATCTGAACTGCCGGCCGATTTTGTAAATAATACCCATCGGCCGGGCATCTTAATGCCTCAGTCACATTTGCACTGGGCGCCGGCCGGGAAGTAAGAATCGGCCGACTTCACAATCTGCCGGGCGCCGGGGAGTTTATAGGCAACAATCTGAGAGATGCCGTAGCTGTGGTCACATTATTAAAGGGCACCGCACGGCATGTGCAAGACTGAATGGCACAGACGTCTGTAGGATATCCTAAAGACGTCTGTCTCATTTGACAGACGTCTGAAAGACATCCTAAAGACGTCTATGATATATCGCAGGGAGCCCGTGGGATCATCGGAAGATTGGTCTATGAACACATGAAATAAATATAATCCTATTTTCACCGCACGATGCCACCGGCAGCCCCAAGATAATCTACCGATGTCCCTGCGGGACCCTGCCGGGACCCTGCCGTGCACTTTAAGATGATATTTGCTGATAAGACATCGGGGAAACGCCGGCAACTTTTATGTGGCAGGTAAAAGTTCCCGATGACCCGGCCGACGTCTTTAAGATGCCCAATTGTGGCCGATGATCTCCCGGTGCCCGCACGGCAATCTGAAATGCCTGCCGATTTTGTAAAAAAATACCCATCGGCCGGGCATCTTTACTGAAATCGGCGCAAATGTGACTGAGGCATTACTGAAATCGTCGGTGAATCGTCAATGAACAATGATAAAAAAATGAAACTAAGTCTTTCCTATTTTTTAAGATTTTTACAGAAATCATTGGTTGCTTTGGTTTCCAGAAGAGATGTATAACTGTGATTTATTCAAAACAAGATGTACCTCTAAGACATCTACCAAGATATCAAAATTGAAAGAGATGTGAAAATTTCCCTCTGTGCCCTCACGGCAATCTGAGCTGCCGGCCGATTTTGTAAAAAAAAATACCCATCGGCTGGACATCTTAACTGAAATCGGCGCAAATGTGACTGGGGCATAAAAAAGTAAAGATATAGTCTTGTGAGATTATTTACATATCATTAATATTAGCAGAAGCCTCATCTAATTTCAAATGGCACAGACATTTACGTATTTACGAAATTTGATGGTAATAACATTTGATCAGAAATTCTTGGGTTTGTAATATCTGATTTCATGAAGGTTTAATCAAGTTAAATAGGATAGAATCGTTAATCAATCACAGGTATTCTGTCAGGGGCGCAATGATTTGTGATAGTGATGGCCATGCTGTCAAAGCACTGCCATCATGGTGGTAGGGTAGCCTAGAAAGGTCCCAAATCAAAATGACTTGAACCCTCAGATTTATCAAAGACATGCATACACGCGAATATGGTAAAATATCCTTTGCACTCTGTTAACATTTACACTTGCCATAGTAATAATTGAATAAAATTACTTAAAAGCAATGCACAAAGTGTTTCCATTAAGCAGATCTGCATTGAATGAAGCAGATCTGCATGCATTTTCAATCGACGTGAATTTTCAATAGACGTGGAAGGAAAAGAAATTGTAAATATTTGTAGTCTTGTCCGATATCAAATTCATTATCGCTATTACTCTTTCCAGGTACTATTTTCGGTTCATTTGGTTCATATTATTTTCAAATTACCATCTAGACCTGACGACACTAATAGGAGTTTAACTATTATACTATCAATGTTCATTTCCTCTTGTGGAAAAGTTACAGGGGCTATCTTCAATATTTATCAATTATTGCAGTAATAAAGACATTATACTGACAATACCCTGCATCCCAGCCAAATTCTCTATTGATTAGATATAATATATTAAACATTATATATGCAGTAGACTTGCACAACTGAATGGAATTTGAATGTACCCTGAAATGATCCCACATAAATGTACCCTGAAATGATCCCACATAAATGTACCCTGAAATGATCCCACATAAATGTACCCTGAAATGATCCCACATAAATGTACCCTGAAATGATCCCACATAAATGTACCCTGAAATGATCCCACATAAATGTACCCTGAAATGATCCCACATAAACATTCGTATTGACCCCATTACTGCAGTTCAGAAACTAACTAGACATCTTGCACATGATATAATGCTATAGGAAAAGGGACTGGATAAGCAACAGTAAAAGCTGCTGCTGCTGCATGAAGCGTGACTGAGATAATGTTGATTACCCTGTAATCTATCATAGTTAGCATCATAAAGATTAGATTAGAATGAATTCAATATTGTACAAGACAATCGTACATCAAAAATGAGATATAGACACTGATACGTTGTTTGACGTATGGCCTGTTCACTACGCAAACACACATCATGCTGTTAACATGTAAACATGTTGTTTCTATGTGAGTTTTCAAACTTTACCCTTCTAAAATTATTTCGATATATAGTTTCTTTGCTACATGAGTAATTTTTCACTCATGTTGTATTTTTAGTTTTAAGCAACCTTATTTTTTTAACTGCTTTCAGAACTCGATATATATATTTGTAAATATTGATATATTTTATCATTATGTTTTATATAGCACTCTCTCAAATTATTGAATTTTCCATCCATGGCATTCTTTTCCACAAGCGAATATAGCTAACTTCGAAGGTGAGACATTTTATTCGAGGGGGATAAAAAGTTTAATAGGTGAGAGCGGCGAAATTATTTGCACCTATAATTATATTTCGGTGAAAATCACTTGTGATACCTGAAGCCAAGCTGTAAAAACACCGAGACCATGATGGCCGAAGGTTGGTCGAAGATTGCACCACAATCTCATGCCTTTACACGTGAAGAACACAAAATAGACCATTAACATGTTGTTTTTCTCTTGAAAATCAGGGAAATCAGGAAGTATGTACTCTTATGATCTTAACTCCTTAACTGGAAGAGATAATGTTTTTGGAGAAGCCACTTGATACCACTTTAATAGATAAGATAATGGTTTGGTGAAGCCACTTTCATTTATTTGATCAAACATTGAAAAGTCCTTCCATTTGCATCACCATTTCATTATAAGTAGTTTGAAAAATAACATCTCTTTTCATTTTTAGTTTTTTTGTCAATCATATTGTGGAAAATCCTATTTGCATCTTAGGTATTAACAAAAATGGATAAATTATATTTGGATTGCTAGAATAGGCAGCCTTTCTTTAAGGGTATTTATGGGTCTTTTTAATGAGTGTCCCTTAGTGGTAGAGGAGAAAAATAACCAAAATACTGTACTTCATATATTTGTCCAACGTGCAATCTCCAAAAATGAACAGCATTGTATTTGTCCAACATGCAATCTCCTAAAATGAACAGCATTGTATTTGTCCAACATGCAATCTCCTAAAATGAACAGCATTGTATTTGTCCAACATGCAATCTCCTAAAATGAACAGCATTGTATTTGTCCAACATGCAATCTCCTAAAATGAACAGCATTGTATTTGTCCAACATGCAATCTCCTAAAATGAACAGCATTGTATTTGTCCAACATGCAATCTCCTAAAATGAACAGCATTGTATTTGTCCACAGATTTCCAGGAACAGAGTAATATTATGTGGATAACCAAACAGGTCGGTACAAGAGAGAAACTTTAACTCTTCCAACATTTGGGTTGAGGATGCTCTGCCTGCAATAACCTGCAATATATGCAAAATGTGGCGAAGGGTGTTCCTACAGATACAAAAATGTGATGCATCATTTCAAAGTGGAGGATCTAAATCACCATCACATTTGTGTCCCTTTAAAAAGAATGCGCAGCACATACGAAGCATAAAAATGTTCAGTGACTTAATTACGACATCAGCCATAATGTCTGTATGTTGTCCCTTTCAGCATTGAATGTCAGAGGATGAAGGGATCATGTTTTACATCACTCTGTGTTTGATCATCCTTCAAGTTAAAATAACAGATTCATAAAGGACACCTTTAGTTATCTTGGTGTGAAAAAGAACAAGTAAGAATGTTAGAGATAGACGCACTGCAATCACCTTTACCTGGACCTTTGTCATTATGTCATTATGTCATTATAATATAAGAATGTCATTATAATATAAGAATTCGAATATCTGAAAGATCAATGATGAAAACGACGAATTAAGGAAAAGGTAAATCATGGAGTTAAGTAAACCGCAGAATAAACATGAAATGTGCATATAATCACAACACTGCCGGGGAATATTATCAAAATTCACCACACGAAGGTATTTGCATAACATATCAGACAGACAGATATCAGGCAGATGACAATTCATTATTCATCATGGTCATTTGTGTCCTGAACAATCACCGTGGAAAAATGACGTATTTCCCTCCCGGTACTTACCTAGCCTTTGTAGGTGTTGGCGGATAATTAAAAAAGTTGAAAAGTGTTGAATCGGGAGTCAATTCACAGAGATTGTCCTAACATGTAATGCATTTTGTTTTATCTATTTGTTGTAATGCCTCCTTACATATTCCGTTTATTTATCAAGTCACATGTGCACATACGCGAGATGTAGTTAAAACTAAATGGTTTTCCTAAACTGAACAATATGACATTAGAGTCAACAGTTGTGAAAAGAAATGAAAAATTAAATCATAGTTGTGCAATAGAGAATGGGAGTCAAACCTGATCTATTTGTTTTGTGAGATATGAGAGACATTTCATGATTTTGTTAAAATCATTGAAAGAAAAATTGTATCCTTGTTTTACAGGTTTAGAGCCCCTCCGTATATATATATCCACTTTTATTTATTTCCATAAACAACGAAGAAGAAAACCTTGCAGAAATGAATGAAACAAAAACCTGTTCACCTGCTGTGATATCAGACAGAATTTACTAATACAATGATGGCTACTGGCCTTTTCGTAAGAATGCGATTCTGCCAAATAAATTTAGGATGTGCATATGAGGTGAACTACTCTGATGTTTGTTCCCAAAGTTCATATTTTACCTCGTAGTTTCGCGCAGCTGCGATGTGGATAGTGCGCCTTCCCAGAGCAGCCTGCTGTAGTATTCTGGACCGCCATATGTTCATAATCATAATGAAACAAACTAAGAATTGTAACTCTGTCTCCCAGATGTTTCTACAATATATACTCAAACGTCAAAACAAATTGGCTTGCTTGAAAATTATATGGGGTTTATGATATCTTCCCCGTCCAACAGTGTGAACTTCATTTAACATTTGATATTTCATATTTTGCAAAATATACCTATTGACATCAATAGCAGGTGTTTTAGGTAGAGCCTTAAGTAAAGAATACAGCCCATAGAATAAAGGTTTACACCCGAAATTAAAGGTTACACACCCTAAAATAAAGGGTATACAACCTAAAATAAAGGTTATACATCATTAAAAGATTGGATATATGGGTTATGAGTTCCACATGAGTTTTTCTTCGGAGAAATGAATAAATCCATGTTTGCATATCACTATGTTGGACAGAAACTGTATATTCTCATCACATTGCTACAGTAACTTCACATTTGTATGGATTGGAACCTTTCTTTACATAGATAATATTTTAGGTTTTACGTCAATGAGGTCATTTGTATAAACTTATGATAGTCACATTGTTTGGGATCTTACATCATTTTCAACGTTATATCAGTGTATTATGACTATATACCCTACTTCTCTCATGTCATTGACATGACAACCCACCCAGTCACATATTTAAGAGGACAACAGATAAACCCTTCAGGTAAGTAATTTGTATCACAAATCCAATGCTAGCATTACTGGGAATCGAACCCACAACATTTGGATCACCACATGTACAGGACCTAGTACTTATAAGCTTGCGCCCCAAACCAACTGCGCCACGACCCATGGTTTTTGATAGAATAATTTGTCAAATATCAAATATGAAATGAACTTCACGCTCATCCACGTGACATGCGTTCATCTGTAATCTGTATCTGAATCATTCCCAATTTTCGAAAAAGCCTGATTAAACCTGCCAAATCCAACGATACAATCACAAAACTATAAAATTCTTGCAAATAATTCATCAACAGGGAGTATGTTGATAATTATACGAGGTAACGACAATTCACACACATATGTATTTATGGTGTGAAGAATATTACTTAGTCTGCCTGTTTTCTATATTTGTGCCTTATTCTACACATCTGGTTTATTCTACATTTCTGCCTTCCTTCCACATTTCTGCCTTCCTTCCACATTTCTGCCTTTATTCCACATTTCTGCCTTTATTCCACATTTCTGCCTTTATTCCACATTTCTGCCTTTATTCCACATTGTTGTCTTTATTCCACATTCTTTTTATAGAGTATGTGGGTCAAGCCTTCAATGAGTGACAGATAAATCGATTGTCTGCCTGGTGGGTGATATTTGCTTTTGTAGTTAAAAATGTATGAAGCAAAATACATATAGTTATGAGAATGGATTGTGTTTTAAAGGTATTTGTACTTTAAGATAATAAAAGTAATATTTACATAATTCTAGCTTTATGCATTACGTGTTTTTCCCTTAAGCCAACATACCTGACAAAAAGAGGAAAGTCTCAGGTAAGGGTACCAGAAAACTTAGAATCACAGCAATGTATGCTAATAAAGACATTTAATTTAATTGCTTCGTATTTTCGCCATTTGCAAAAAAAGAAGAGAAAAATGAACAAGAAAAAGTGGTGATCCACATGTAACACAGATGGGAAAAAAAATATAACAAACCAAAATTCACAACAAATCGAACAAAAATTAACATAAACAAAACAAAAATTACAACAAACAAAACAAAATTAAAATAAACAAAACAAAAATTACAACAAACAAAACAAAAATTAAAATAAACAAAAAAAACACAAAATGAAATAATTATTGCAAACTGATGGGGCAGTTGAAATTATATTTATTTGTCTTTTGAAAACATTTAATTTGGTATATGAACGAATTTTTTAGCACAACTTTATGCAAAGATGTGCCTTTCAGGTTCGATTGCGTAAGTTGCTCTATTATCGCTCAGGCGCTAACCGCAAATCATCGACCAGACTTTTGCATGTTATTTCTGTTCTAATTGTCCGATTTACACCAAATTTGAATTAAACTTACTGAAAATTCCTTGTTCTAGCGATTAAGAAGCATTTCCAAGCAATTTAAATGGATAAATTTGTGCAGCGATGGGCGATGATGATGTTGTCATTTCAGCGGGATGCCTATTGGCATTGCCGAGCCGATAAACTTGTAGATGAACATTTTAACTGCACGTGCTGGTCAATGACGTCATGTCAATATTTGGCACGTGCACGAAGCGATTACATAACGCAAATATGATGTACTTCATATTTGCCTTCGCATCGCATGTCATCTGACTTCTAATTGTCCGATTTACACCAAATTTGAACTAAATATGAAACGACGGGCGAACACGATGACAACTATAGTTTTGAATGTTCTGCTTTGTATTCATACGCCGAATAATAGACTGGTCCCCTACCGATGTCAAGAAATGAGGGCGGCACCAGTCGAATCTATCACATGCACACGACGAACACTCCACAGTGGCGTCAGTTGCTTTAACAATAATGACCACAGAAAAAACCGAATCACAAACCACAGGAAATGAATACGCATTTCCCATGATCGTACCGATCACAGAATAACACAGATAGTTCCTTTTTTTGACAAGCATTGCCTGTCGGCAATGCTTGTCAAAAAAGGAACCATCCGTGTTACAAAAAAAAACAACATTTTAAATGTTCTGACTTTCATTTTGCTCTAAAAAGATCCCAATATGAAGATTTCACCTTTGTTTATTGTATAAAGTCATTATTTTTTTATAATTTCTATCAAAACAAAAAATGTTTCAATTCTATATGTTCTGATGTGCATGTTGCGTAAATAAAACTTCAAAATGAAGATTTCATTTCAGCATGAAGTAAAAATTAAAAAAAAAAAAAATAATACTTGCCTGCCTGGCAGGAATCGAACCCCAGACCTTTAGCATGGGAGACAGATGTTTTAACCACTGAGCCATTTTGAATGGTATTATTTGACCTTCTCACTGATACATCACACAAATAGTCAACATCTTTATCACTTTCTTAAGTTATTTTATCAAGGGATATTCAGTTATTTCACACGACAGCCTTAGTTAAATTTGTAGAGTAAAATTTTCCAAAAATATGTTTGTCTAAGATGATATCAATTGCAATGCAAATAAATCAAAAGAAACAGATATCTACAACTCATCTATCATTTAACTCTAACCATTTTCTAGTTGATTCTCTGTAGGTAGGTATATAAGGTTAGCAGGTAGTTATTTATATTAAATATGAGGTGTGTCATATAATGTCCATACACATTTTATATATTTAACTCGAACTCATAAAACAGAGAATTGTAAGAAGCCAAAGAAAATCAGTTACTTGAGTGGTGCACATTTTTCTGGAGAAATCATATGGAAAGTAGTGTGGTAGGATGTTAGTTTCATAGGGAGTTAATGTGTTGGTATGTACTCAACGAGTTCACTCATAACAGAAATCAAGATGGCCGAATGTTGGTTGGGAAAGTGCTTGATTTCTCTTAAGGGGAGTACACGTCATGACAGTGAAAGTTTCAAACTTGAAAACTAACATATACATTGGCTTCATTATGTTCTAATGGTTGGACTTCTGAACACATATTATACCCACATTCGATAACATGAATAACTTATAATTAGTTATATACTGAATAATATTCAGTATATCAGTATATCTGTCATGGGTTTACAGATATATGTCAATAATATTGTCACCTCTTTATGATTTCATCATCTATTCACGGCTAAAACCAACGCCTGATCACCAAGGTATATGTTATCTGATATCATTATTTCAATGCATCCCCACAATAATCATAATCCCAATATTACACATATCTATTATTGCAGTTATTGCAACCCAATGAGAATTATTGAGAAACTAATTTCGCAGTATTAATGGTAATATAACCTTATATATTCCGATTTGGTTCGGGTGATGATTCCAATTCGGGTGATCCCAAAGAAGGTCCAGTTGCCTACAATATTTGGGAGGTCAAAGTTACTGTTAGAACTTGGCATTATGTTTATGAGCCTACATTAGTTCCAACTACATCAAGGGTCTGTCTCCATCTATCAGAAGGGTTTTTCCAAACTATATAGTATTTGTCCCTATTATATTCTTATCAAATCAAAATCAAATTTGGGTGGTTCTGCAGATTTAACAAAATGCACAAGATAACATGTCCAATCATTCATGGTGGCAACATTACATAAGATGGTTTGTCTTGTATATGACAGCAAGTTGACATGTTTTGTGTGTGACAACAATTTTACACATCCTGTATATGAGGGCAAATTGGCATGCTTCCTTTTGATAGTAAGTTAAAATGTGCTGCATGTTATCAGAAATTGCTAATGGCTTTTTGAAAAACAACAGATATCATCATTCATCCATGCTAAAATAATCTAATTAGTCAGATTAGCTCTAATTAATCAGATAAGCTAGAAATAAGATTTGATTTAATATTAATTTAATACACTCTGGTGCACTGTGCAAATCTAGATTTGCAGTCTACAAAACCATCTTATTTCACTAAAATTGGAAGTGTGATATTTGTTGCAACTTGAACAACATCCTGCAGATGAGAGCAAATTTGCAAGATTCCCTTTGATAGTAAGGTAAAATGTCCTGCATGTGATCAAACATTGCTAATGGCTTTTTGAAAAACAACAGATATTATAATTCATCCATGCTCAAATGATTAACTCTATTCAATCAGATAAGCTAGAAATAAAATTTGATATTAACTCAATGCACCCTGATGCACTTTTTAAACCTCGATTTGCAGTCTACAAAACCATCTTATCTAAAAATCGGAAGTGTGATATCTGTTGCAATTTGAATTAAAATGTAAGCTAATTAAGACAAAAATGGCCATGAAAATTTGAATCTGTTTCTTTTGTCTTGCCCGGCGATTTGGGAATTCTAGCTTTTTTCCTCACCAGGTAGAACTCAGGTAGCAGCTCAGGTAGCACCTAAGGTTGCAGCTCGGGTAGCAGCTCAGGTAGCAGCTCAGGTAGCAGCTCAGGTAGCAGCTCAGGTAGCAGCTCAGGTAGCAGCTCAGGTAGCAGCTCAGGTAGCAGCTCAGGTAGCAGCTCAGGTAGCAGCTCAGGTAGCAGCTCAGGTAGCACCTCAGGTTGCAGCTCAGGTTGCAGCTCGGGTAGCAGCTCAGGTAGCAGCTCAGGTAGCACCTTAGGTAAGAGCTCGGGTAAGAGCTCAGTGGCTTTGTGCAGTTATCTTTTGGATTTTCTATTTTCCAAATTCAGTTTGGCCTTTTCTATGCGTGGAACTTGTTGAACAGATACCCAGGAACAAATAGGAAGAAGACGAATAGTACAAGGGGACTCTTACTATGCCCACTCGTGGAGAACTTAATAGGAACTGCCATTTTCACCTATTACCGCTCGGAGTGATTACTTCTACACAATGGCGAATATGACCGTCAGCTTCCGGTCCCCATTGCGACCTTGGGAGCCAAGATAAAAAAGGGAGAGATATACAAGGTGTTATATACAGAATTGAGGAGGCAGATGATGTAGATGCAGTTATGATCCAGATCTATCCATCAGACTGGCCCAGAAAGGTGCAGATCACAGTGAGATAGAAAGAGGTCAAAGTAATGTTGGTGATAAGAGGTATTGACATTTTTAAACAAACATGTTGAACTGAGAGATGAAGGATCCCTATTTCAAACGTTCAATAATAATAATAAATAATAATAATAAAATTTGTGTAGTGCTGATACCAGACAAGTCTGTTCATAGCGTTGAAAGGTTTATAGTGAAAGATGGGATGATAGGCCACAGGTCGTGGCGCAGTTGGTTAGAGCTCTGTGGTGATCCTAAGGTTGTGGGTTCGATCCCCAGCCATGCTGAGATTGAATTAATAATACAGGCCTGTGCCTGAGGGTTTAACCCGTTGTCCTTGTAGATCTGTGACCGAGTGGGTTGTCATGTCAAGGACCTGCGACATGACAATTCAGTGAGGAAGCACTATATCTGCTACAAGTAGGTCTCATCACGAAATGACTGAAATAATTTTGAAAGTTATGTAAAACCCCAAACAAACAAACATACAAGTGCCTTCGGCTGGGAAGGGATGCTGTCCCTCACTGTTGTAGCTATCCTTCACTTGTGCAGCTGTCTCTCACTTGTGCAGCTATATCTCACTTATGCAGCTACCCCTTACCTATACAGCTATCCCTCACATGTGCAACTACCACGTGTGTAGCTGTCATTCAGTTGTGCAGTTGTCTCTCACTGTTATATATCTCACATGTGCAGCTATCTCTCACTGTTGTAATTATTTCTCATATGTGAAGCTATTAGTGTGGTAGTAATGTCTGCATTTCACCATGTAGGCCCCTTTGCACATGGCTATGTGCAGCTGTCTCCCACTTATGCAGCTGTTTCTCACTTATGCAGCTGTTTCTCACTTATGCAGCTGTTTCTCACTTATGCAGCTGTTTCTCACTTATGCAGCTATCTTGTACTATGGTAAATATCTTTCACTGAATGTCTCTCACTCTTGTAACTATCTCTCACTTATGCAGCTTTCTCTCACCTATGCAGCTATCTCAGCTATGCAGCTGTTTCTCACTTGGAAGGAGTAGGGCATAGTGTCCTTATAGCAGGATTCTGTCTGACCAAAGTATGATTTTTACTTAATATTGAACAATTTATGTTAAATTAAAGGATTAGATAAGGTTTAAGTGAATAAAATCAAATACAGATACATTCCCAGTCACTGGTATAGTTGTTATATAAAGTGACCGAGCCCCTATTATCTCCTATTTTGGGTCCTATTTTGGGTCATTTGAATATGACGTCACCTCAATTGAACAATGGAAATAGGACATCATATGGCCCAAGTACGTACTTCAGGTCTGAGAAAATACTTCGTGAAGTAAGCACAACTGAGATTCTGAGCATGATGAAAAAACCAAAAATACTTCACTTTTGGAAGCAAACTTCGGTAAGTATGGCTTCAAATCTGAGTACATGCTCAGATTTAAGATTTGAAGTATGATAGAAAAATCGGGCCCAGTGCTCAACCTGCAGAACTCCATACCCTCCTATTACGTGTCGCACCTCATGACAAACAAGGCACCATGGTTTATTTTTTTTGTTCGCCTCTTATGAACTGACAAAAATAAACAGGGAATAAAAAAAATCAGAGGACCATTCTAATCCCACATACCATTATGACAATTATCTGTCTGATATCACCATACATCTAATATATCTGCATATCGTCTTTGGTCATGTTGTGATGCTAATTCCATAATTTCCCTGTTTCCGTGGTACAGCCGGCGACAACAAAGCTGCGGACGACAATAGACCTGCGATTTGATTTTCAGCTCTGTTGTCGTCGGCTGTTATATTTTATGATTTACCCCATCAAAATCCTTTTCAAGGTCAATAAACATCAGGATGAAAAGATTTGTTTTGCCACATCAAAATCCTGTTTAACGTCAATAAACATCAGGATTTGTTTTGTCCAGTTTGAGTTATTGTTATTTACTTGTAAAAGAGAAAATACCAAACTTTGAAGGCAAAGTCTTTGGTATGGAACCAGTGTGAGAGATTAAAAAGTTGAATAGGGCAGTATATTCACACCCATTGTGTTCATTTGTGATAATGGTGGTCAAGCTTTAAAAGCATTAAAACATGACTGCGGTAAATTGTTCAAGATATGCATTGAATTTGCTGTAACCAGACCATAATGGCAGAGTAATGCTTTCTGAAAGTGCAAGACCTTACATTTTGAGAGAGGACCCTAAACAGGAAATGTTCTGTTATTTGTGACAGATGATTAAATATGCTGATTGTCTGCCAAAGACATGTTTCAATCCCTTGGTTCCATCAAGATTTTAGCACTGAATACTCTGGGTAAGATTGAAATCATCTTGTAATATAGAAAGGGGGATAATTAAGAAAATTAATTATCATTTCACTTGCCAGTGATATAAAAACTACAACAATTTGTTTTTATTCCAGAGATTTTGAATTATCTCAGCCTTTTGTTCCAAGATTTAAACATTTAATGATATAAAATCTTTTGACATTACAAAATTTAAAACTAAATGAAGCAAAGGTTATGCCACAAATTGTTGTCCTGTGACTAATAACTAAAAACAGAAATGATAATGTGGTAAACAACGAGTTGCAAGAAATAAGCAGAAGAGTCCGAAGAGGACAGTGTGGATGAACACTGATGCAAAGCGCACAGCATACAAACAAAGTACGCATGGCAAGCAGAGAAAGCGGACTAACATGGAGAGGAACGAAAGAGTGGTGCAGAAAGCTGAGGCAGTGCACATAGAAAGTGAACGAGAAACTGACGTCACATGGGAGCTATAGCGAATGGAAAAGCGGATGAGATGTGTTGCGCAACCGTTACGCACTCAATAATTGGAAGCAAACAACACAAATTTTGCAACAGATAACATTTAATCTGGAATTTATACATTTGGATATAAATTAACAATGCTTGGACCAAGGGCACAAGTGAGAGAATCCCCTGCAAAAGGTGGGAGAGGCAGTGGCACAGAGAGAGGCCAGGGGAAATGTGGTTCCCCGAATCCCAAACAACTCACACAGGCACAGCTCTCCATACTTTGGTTGGTGAACTCTTCAGTTTTGGAGATTGTTAAAATTGATCAAAAGAGTTCCTGATCACAGTTTCAAAATGTCCAATCAGCATGTTTGATACATCTATGGAAAGTTCAAAAGATTTCAATTCTGAAAAATGTACTTTTTAGTCTGGTCAGATGACTTGATTAGCATATTGATACCTCATTAAAATATGTGATTGTTTAATTTTACAGAGACTTAAATTCTATAGTTTTCATAGGGAAGAGCATAAAATTCTAGCTGGATTTCATAATGTATATGTGAAAATCAAAACATTTATTGCTTAAATGGCATTCAAAGTAGTGGAGCTAAAAAAAGCGGAGCTTAAATTCAATATGATTTTAGGCCCGTCCCCTTTTTCAAGTGCACTTAATAATTCTTGTTATCACCTCTCTCAGATTTTTAGCTGGTCCATGAAGAATGACGAGAAAAATATTGCTTTGTAACCTTCCGCCCACCAGTTTTCAAGATGGGATGGAAATTTCAGATTGACATTGCTCAAATTTCAGATTGACATTGCTCAAATTTCAGATTGACATTGTTCAAATTTCAGATTGACATTGTTCAAATTTCAGATTGACATTGTTCAAGCAATGTCAGTGCCATTGCATTTTTGTTGTGCAATCTTTATATAAGTTTATTGCAATCCTACATAATATATGTCACCATTACAGAGGCAAAACTGAGAAAAACAACGATGTAAAGATGAAAGGCAAAGGCGACAATGCCTCAATCAAACCGTCGCCGTTGTTCTGGATGTGCCGTGTGCAAAGAATTTGGCCAAATATGATCGTAGCGCTGTGAAAAAGCAGTGGATATGGGAGAGCAGATAGGGAAAATTGTCCAATTATTTTCTTAAATATCAAAATAAACTAGAATTTTATGTAGTATCAGAATATCATACCATTTCTGACTTTACTTCAAATGTACTCTTTTTTTAATTTATTCATTATGTAAAATTATGCAAATTAGTTCATGTATTGAAAAATTTCAAAATAATTTTGAATCTGGAAAAAGTTCAGTTTTTTATTGTGCATGTTGAGAGGCCAATTATTTGAGAAAATATCGATCAAAAGTATTAAGAAACAGGAAATAGATCCTGAACATTGACAATCATGAGTGTAAGTATTGGGGGCTAATTGTGCATGTGTGACTTGCAAAGTTGGTTGCATTGGAGCAGCAGGACACAACTGACACACATCAAGAGTCATCTTCTGAATGTGAAGCGGAACGCCAGGAATCATTTAGGAATCCTTTATCAGGAGACAGGAAAAGAATTTTCTTTTCACATTATACCATGCCACAACTTGGGTGGGTTATGCAGGACAACATGTAGAAAGTATTGGTCAGGTTAATTCAAACATGAATTTTCATTCACATAGGCATGAATCAGTTTCCAAAAAGATGTGCTCATATTGAACTTTTCGTGGCAAAATGTTTCATGATTTAGGTTATGGGTTGTTCACTTATAGAGACATATAGGAAATTAACCATTTCATGTGAGAACAAACAATATTTTCCCTTTTCTGTATTTGCAGAAGGTGATGTTGCGGCCAAGGCAAATGAGCGTAAGCAATCTGGGTCAAAACAGAATGACACTGAGCATGCTGAGATGGAGTTATAAGTCACAGTGAGGCTGGGTCAAACCACAGTGAGGGAGGGTGAGGTGGCAAGCTGTGGCATTGAAGATGCCCCCTCAGGTGGGGAAACAGACTCTAACACAAGGCCTTCTAGTTCCAAAGTGCCCCTGCCAAGAAAAGGTCCAAGAAGGATATCAAGGCAAAGAAAACCAGAGAGTCCCATCGTCTAAGAGATCAGGCCCATGAGGATGAAGTTATAGAGTATATCAAAGATAACCCTGGCTGTGGAATAGGAAAGTTGTGGAATTCAGGAACAGGGAGAAGAAGTATGCGCTTTGGAACCAGAAGGCAGCAGAGTTGGGCTAAACTTCACAATACTTGAAGGACTGGTTGAAGGACATGTTGGACTGGTGAACAAGACTTCACAAAACTGAAAATGTCACAGGATCTGGAGCAAGGGACATGACAGAGAAAAATTGATAAATGGTTATTCTACGACCCTTTCAGCAACTATGGCCAATTCGGGTTGACTTTCAAGCCTTTTACCCAGTGTGAAAGTAACACTGCAGGCAGTGGGAGTCGAACTCACCACCTCTCGTCCTCCAGTAATTTAACCAACAAAGGCACAGATCCTACATTCTACCAACTGTGCTAGTGGGGCCGGTGACATGACAGAGAGGGAGGCCTGGGTGTGGAACAAACTGGAATTTAAAAAGCATCTCATCACTCATCGGCCAGTCCCCATAACTACACTCTCAGAAAAAAGTGTCTAAATATTAAACACAAAATGTGTCACAGTTTTTATTCACATATATGTGCGTAGATGTTTAGGGAAAACATTTTAAATTAGACACTAAAATGTGTCTAAAATTTATACCCAAAATAGTGTTTAATGGCCTGTCACAGTTTTTAAACACAAAAGCATGTTTAGTTGTAAAAATGTGTTTATTGAAATCATTTTATGCTCACATAAATGTGTCTACATTAAACATTTTCTCAATCATCATTTACACCAGAGCTAAAAATATGTTGATACCATTTCATATACCACTATATCTTACATGATCACTTCACAATGCTAATATTTTCTTCATTACAAAAATAATCATCTAATAGTAATACTGTTTTCCTTTAATATGACAGTCATTTCAATACTGGTTTCTTTAATCATCTCGCACTTCATTGTGGTCAGGTGCTCCTCGTACTCCTCCTTTGGAAGCTCCACATCCAGTATTGTAGGCGCACATGACCGACTCGACATCAGGCTCTTGGACTTGGCGACCGGAGTCTGGGGTTACTGGTGTGTGTCGAGGCTCTTCCTCTTTCTGCCAGCTCGGGTGTTCCGCATCTTTCTGCTGACATCGCTCATCAGAAGACTCTGGAAAGAGAAATGTCACACAACTATCAATAAATGATCATAGACATGCAAATATGCTGGTGAGCAGAAAAACCTTATTATGAAAATCTTTATAATGGATACAACCTGTTTCTTTCTCATTTTGGAATATATCAAAAAATATTTCAAAACAAATGTCTGATAGAATAAGATGAATAATTGTATACATTCCCAGTAAATCTTTGAAATTCACACCAGAATTACTTGTCTTTATTGTCAAGCATTGTTATACAGAATTTACATGTATCTATAATCTTACCCAGGGTTTAGGTCCCTGCCTCTTGATGCTTGGGTACTGAAGGTAGAGAGTAGAGCCGAGCTGCTGGTAGTCAGTCTGGCTCCTCATCCTGCCGGGCATGTCTATATAAAAGTTTGATAATCGTATAAATATAAGAAAATGATGTAAATAACATTGAGAAATTACAATCTTTGCTTACACTTACAGAACTGCCTTAAATTCATCTATGAGTATGACCTGTGATCTTTGTGAAAGCAAAGGACAAAATGATGCCCCCTGGTGGCTCTTACACAGGGTGATTTGAGAGCTTTGAGCTTGCTGAACGTTGTGAAACTCAAAGATTCCAAGCATACGTTTTCATGATAACATTCAATCATTTGCAACACAGATTCTATGTGTACTTACCCCCAGAGTGTCCCTCATACAGGCGAGATCTTGGTCTGTGAACGTGTTCCTGTTGTGGATAAACTGCTTGTGTTTCTCTTCAGAGATTGTGCCCCATCTTTCAAACTGCCCCATCTTTCAAACTGTAGGATGGCGGGAAACTGGGTCACGTGCCAAGTAGGTCAGGGCCAGCCAGGCACCCCCACGCTCCCAGCACATGCAGCCAATCAGGCCCGCGTGGCCCGCCAGTGTGTGGGCCTCAAGCCTGCTGCCAGGCAGGGAGGAAGATCTGCTCGCCAAGCTGATAGCACTTTGACATCTCTGACTCCAAGCTGCTATTCTGGCATCACAAACTAACTTTGTTCTTCTTTGGACATAATAGTGTCAGACATGCATATAACTCTGACAACATGGACTTAGATTCAAGTTTGCATTTCAACAATAAAAGCCAGTAATCCCCCAGAGACAGGCTCATATCCCGTGTTTGTTGAGTGATTATTTCAC